>NW_026474531.1:0-10860 GCF_026875155.1 Cherax quadricarinatus
TAGTGTGGTAGACACCAGCTGGTAAACCCTCACAGTGGTAGGGTAGACACCACTGGTAAACCTACGTGGTAGGTAGACACCAGCGGGGTAAACCCTACAGTGGTGGGGTAGACACCAGCGTAAACCCTGACAGTGGTAGGGTAGACACCAGCTGGTAAACCCTGACAGTGGTAGGGTAGACACCAGCTGGTAAACCCTCACAGTGGTAGGGTAGACACCAGCTGGTAAACCCTGACAGTGGTAGGGTAGACACCAGCTGGTAAACCCTGACAGTGGTAGGGTAGACACCAGCAGGTAAACCCTCACAGTGGTAGGTAGACACCAGCAGGTAAACCCTCACAGGGGTAGGGTAGACACCAGCAGGTAAACCCTGACAGGGGTAGGTAGACACCAGCAGGTAAACCCTCACAGTGGTAGGGTAGACACCAGCAGGTAAACCCTCACAGTGGTAAGGTAGACACCAGCAGGTAAACCCTGACAGTGGTAGGGTAGACACCAGCAGGTAAACCCTCACAGTGGTAAGGTAGACACCAGCAGGTAAACCCTCACAGTGGTAAGGTAGACACCAGCAGGTAAACCTCACAGTGTAAGGTAGAACGCAGTAAACCCTGCAGTGGTAGGTAGACACCAGCAGGTAAACCCTCACAGTGGTGGGTAACACCGGCAGTAAACCTCACAGTGGTAAGGTAGACACCGGCAGGTAAACCCTCACAGTGGTAAGGTAGACACCAGCTGGTAAACCCTGACAGTGGTAGGGTAGACACCAGCTGGTAAACAGTGAGCCCACAGTTAACCGAACATTTCCCTTGTGGAGTCAAAAAAACTCTGAAGCATAAAATATAAATGTGACAACCTACCTAAGACAGCTTAATCAAATAATAGTATTAAGTCAAATATTTTCATTTTAGCTAATAATGGAAATATCTCCAATATACAATTATGATAAAATGTGCACAACATTATAAATACAAAATGTTTAAATAAGCAGATTAGTTCAGGGTTCACAACGTAAAGTAAAGTATGTTTAGGTAAGGTAAGGTAAAGTATGTTTAGGTAAGGTAAGGTAAAGTATGTTTAAAGGTAAGGTAAGGTAAAGTATGTTTAGTAAGGTAAGGTAAAAGTATGTTTAGGTAAAGGTAAGGTAAAGTATGTTTAGGTAAGGTAAGGTAAAGTATGTTTAGGTAAGGTAAGGTAAAGTATGCTTAGGTAAGGTAAGGTAAAGTATGTTTAGGTAAGGTAAGGTAAAGTATGTTTAGGTAAGGTAAGGTAAAGTATGTTTAGTAAGTAAGGTAAAGAATGCTTAGGTAAGGTAAGGTAAAGTATGTTTAGGTAAGGTAAGGTAAAGTATGTTTAGGTAAGGTAAGGTAAAGTATGTTTAGGTAAGGTAAGGTAAAGTATGTTTAGGTAAGGTAAGGTAAAGTATGCTTAGGTAAGGTAAGGTAAAGTATGTTTAGGTAAGGTAAGGTAAAGTATGTTTAGGTAAGGTAAGGTAAAGTATGTTTAGGTAAGGTAAGGTAAAGTATGTTTAGGTAAGGTAAGGTAAAGTATGCTTAGGTAAGGTAAGGTAAAGTAGGCTTAGGTAAGGTAAAGTAAAGTATGCTTAGGTAAGGTAAGGTAAAGTATGCTTAGGTAAGGTAAGGTAAAGTATGCTTAGGTAAGGTAAAGTAAAGTATGCTTAGGTAAGGTAAGGTAAAGTATGCTTAGGTAAGGTAAGGTAAAGTATGCTTAGGTAAGGTAAGGTAAAGTATGCTTAGGTAAGGTAAGGTAAAGTATGCTTAGGTAAGGAAAAGGTAAAGTATGTTTAGGTAAGGTAAGGTAAAGTATGTTTAGGTAAGGTAAGGTAAAGTATGCTTAGGTAAGGTAAGGTAAAGTATGCTTAGGTAAGGTAAGGTAAAGTATGCTTAGGTAAGGTAAAGTAAAGTATGCTTAGGTAAGGTAAGGTAAGGTAAAGTATGCTTAGGTAAGGTAAAGTAAAGTATGCTTAGGTAAGGTAAAGTAAAGTATGCTTAGGTAAGGTAAGGTAAAGTATGCTTAGGTAAGGTAAAGTAAAGTATGCTTAGGTAAGGTAAAGTAAAGTATGCTTAGGTAAGGTAAGGTAAAGTATGCTTAGGTAAGGTAAGGTAAAGTATGTTTAGGTAAGGAAAGGGTTTAAAGTATGTTAGGTAAGTAAGGTAAAGTATGCTTAGGTAAGGTAAGGTAAAGTATGCTTAGGTAAGGTAAGGTAAGTATTGCTTAGGAAAGGTAAGGTAAAGTATGCTTAGGTAAGGTAAGGTAAAGTATGCTTAGGTAAGGTAAAGTAAAGTATGCTTAGGTAAGGTAAGGTAAGGTAAGGTAAAGTATGCTTAGGTAAGGTAAAGTAAAGTATGCTTAGGTAAGGTAAAGTAAAGTATGCTTAGGTAAGGTAAGGTAAAGTATGCTTAGGTAACGTAAGGTAAAGTATGCTTAGGTAAGTTAAGGTAAAGTATGCTTAGGTAAGGTAAAGTAAAGTATGCTTAGGTAAGTTAAGGTAAAGTATGCTTAGGTAAGGTAAAGTAAAGTATGCTTAGGTAAGGTAAAGTATGCTTAGGTAAGGTAAAGTAAAGTATGCCTAGGTAAGGTAAGGTAAAGTATGCTTAGGTAAGGTAAGGTAAAGTATGCTTAGGTAAGGTAAGGTAAAGTATGCTTAGGTAAGTTAAGGTAAAGTATGCTTGGGTAAGGTAAGGTAAAGTATGCTTGGGTAAGTTAAGGTAAATATGCTTAGTAAGGTAAAGTAAAGTATGCTTAGGTAAGGTAAAGTAAAGTATGCTTAGGTAAGGTAAGGTAAAGTATGCTTAGGTAAGGTAAAGTAAAGTATGCTAGGTAAGGTAAGGTAAGTATGCTTAGGTAAGGTAAAGTAAAGTATGCTTAGGTAAGGTAAAGTAAAGTATGCTTAGGAAAGGTAAGTTAAGTATGCTTAGGTAAGGTAAGGTAAAGTATGCTTAGGTAAGGTAAAGTAAAGTATGCTTAGGTAAGGTAAAGGTAAAGAAAGCTTAGGTAAGGTAAGGTAAAGTATGCTTGGGTAAGGTAAGGTAAAAGTATGCTTAGGTAAGGAAAAGAAAAGTATGCTTAGGTAAGGTAAAGTAAAGTATGCTTAGGTAAGGTAAAGTAAAGTATGCTTAGGTAAGGTAAAGTAAAGTATGCTTAGGTAAGGTAAGGTAAAGTATGCTTAGGTAAGGTAAGGTAAAGTATGCTTAGGTAAGGTAAAGTAAAGTATGCTTAGGTAAGGTAAGGTAAAGTATGCTTAGTAAGAAAGGGTAAAGTATGCTTAGGTAAGGTAAAGTAAAGTATGCTTAGGTAAGGTAAAGTAAAGTATGCTTAGGTAAGGTAAGGTAAAGTATGCTTAGTAAGGTAAGGTAAAGTATGCTTAGGTAAGGTAAGGTAAAGTATGCTTAGGTAAGGTAAAGTAAAGTATGCTTTAGGTAAGGTAAAGTAAAGTATGCTTAGGTAAGGTAGGTAAGGTAAAGTATGCTTAGGTAAGGTAAGTAAAGGGTATGCTTGGGTAAGGTAAGGTAAGGTAAGGTAAAGTATGCTTAGGTAAGGTAAGGTAAAGTATGCTTAGGTAAGGTAAAGTAAAGTATGCTTAGGTAAGGTAAAGTAAAGTATGCTGGGTTTAAGGTAAGGTAAAGTATGCTTAGGTAAGGTAAGGTAAAGTATGCTTAGGTAAAGGTAAGGTAACAGTATGCTTAGGTAAGGTAAAGTAAAGTATGCTTAGGTAAGGTAAAGTAAAGTATGCTTAGTAAGGTAAGGTAAGGAAAGGGTAAAGTATGCTTAGGTAAGGTAAAGTAAAGTATGCTTAGGTAAGGTAAGGTAAGGTAAGGTAAAGTATGCTTAGGTAAGGTAAGGTAAAGTATGCTTAGGTAAGGTAAGGTAAAGTATGCTTAGGTAAGGTAAGGTAAAGTATGCTTAGGTAAGGTAAGGTAAAGTATGCTTAGGTAAGGTAAGGTAAAGGTAATATGCTTAGGTAAGGTAAGGTAAAGTATGCTTAGGTAAGGTAAGGTAAAGTATGCTTAGTAAGGTAAGGTAAAGTATGCTTAGGTAAGGTAAGGTAAGGTATAGTATGCTTAGGTAAGGTAAGGTAAGGTAAAGTATGCTTAGGTAAGGTAAGGTAAAGTATGCTTAGGTAAGGTAAGGTAAAGTATGCTTAGGTAAGGTAAGGTAAAGTATGCTTAGGTAAGGTAAGGTAAAGTATGCTTAGGTAAGGTAAAGTAAAGTATGCTTAGGTAAGGTAAGGTAAAGTATGCTTAGTAAGGTAAGGTAAAGTATGCTTAGGAAAGGGTTTAAGCTAAAGTATGCTTAGGTAAGATAAAGTAAAGTATGCCTAGTAAGGTAAGGTAAAGTATGCTTAGGTAAGGTAAGGTAAAGTATGCTTAGGTAAGGTAAAGTAAAGTATGCTTAGGTAAGGTAAGGTAAAGTAAATTATGCTTAGGTAAGGTAAGGTAAAGTATGCTTAGGTAAGGTAAGGTAAAGTATGCTTAGGTAAGGTAAAGTAAAGTATGCTTAGGTAAGGTAAGGTAAGGTAAATTATGCTTAGGTAAGGTAAGGTAAAGTATGCTTAGGTAAGGTAAGGTAAAGTATGCTTAGGTAAGGTAAAGTAAAGTATGCTTAGGTAAGGTAAGGTAAAGTATGCTTAGGTAAGGTAAGGTAAAGTATGCTTAGGAAAGGGTAAGGTAAAGTATGCTTAGGTAAGGTAAGGTAAAGTATTCTTAGGTAAGGTAAGGTAAAGTATGCTTAGGTAAGGTAAGGTAAAGTATGCTTAGGTAAGGTAAGGTAAGGTAAAGTATGCTTAGGTAAGGTAAGGTAAAGTATGCTTAGGTAAGGTAAGGTAAAGTATGCTTAGGTAAGGTAAGGTAAAGTATGCTTAGGTAAGGTAAGGTAAATTATGCTTAGGTAAGGTAAGGTAAAGTATGCTTAGGTAAGGTAAGGTAAAGTATGCTTAGGTAAGGTAAGGTAAAGTATGCTTAGGTAAGGTAAGGTAAAGTATGCTTAGGTAAGGTAAGGTAAAGTATGCTTAGGTAAGGTAAGGTAAAGTATGCTTAGGTAAGGTAAGGTAAGGTATAGTATGCTTAGGTAAGGTAAGGTAAGGTATGCTTAGGTAAGGTAAGGTAAGGTAAAGTATGCTTAGGTAAGGTAAGGTAAAGTATGCTTAGGTAAGGTAAGGTAAGGTAAAGTATGCTTAGGTAAGGTAAGGTAAGGTAAATTATGCTTAGGTAAGGTAAGGTAAGGTAAGGTAAATTATGCTTAGGTAAGGTAAGGTAAAGTATGCTTAGGTAAGGTAAGGTAAGGTAAATTATGCTTAGGTAAGGTAAGGTAAAGTATGCTTAGGTAAGTTAAGGTAAAGTATGCTTAGGTAAGTTAAGGTAAAGTATGCTTAGGTAAGGTAAGGTAAGGTAAAGTATGCTTAGGTAAGGTAAAGTAAATTATGCTTAGGTAAGGTAAAGGTAAGGTAAAGTATGCTTAGGTAAGGTAAGGTTAGGTTAGGTAAGGTAAGGTAAGGTAAGGTAATGTAAGGTTAGGTTAGGTTAGGTTAGGTAAGGTAAGGTAAGGTAAGGTTAGGTTAGGTTAGGTTAGGTTAGGTTAGGTTAGGTTAGGTTAGGTTAGGTAAGGTAAGGTAAGGTAAGGTAAGGTTAGTTTAGGTTAGGTTAGGTTAGGTTAGGTTAGGTTAGGTTAGGTAAGGTTAGGTTAGGTAAGGTTAGGTTAGGTAAGGTTAGGTAAAGTTAGGTTAGGTTAGGTTAGGTTAGGTTAGGTAAGGTTAGGCAAGGTTAGGTAAGGTTAGGTAAGTTTTGTCAAGAAACAGGACAAGCGTCCTGACGCGGGTCTTAGTCATATGATGACCCACAGGTGGAGCTTTTGGTTATGTGACCGAGGCCTTCCATTGGCTTACCCCTCCACCTCCTTTAAAAGTGATAGAATTAGGTTCGTGTGGAAGATTGGTCGCTTATAGGAGTTAGATGAGGTGCAGCAGTTAAGGACATTGTCACCATGGTTAACATCATCCAGGATAAGGGACTGATTACCTCGTCTTCTGCAGTCTCTAGTTTTTAAAACCTTCAATAACCTCTGAATCGAATCGATAAAGCAACTGACTGGCGAAACTTCAGAACATGCACCTTATTCATCAACATTATACTTACCTTCTGGCCTGGAGGACAGTCATTCACTTGCTGTAGCTGATTACACATACTGGTATGTTTTTGTAGGAGTTTAGAAAACAATGGCAGTGATCAAACTCACTTTAATTGTTAGTATGGTACCTGTGCACTCTGCTACTATGACAAACTCCCCGTGTAAACACCGGTACTCTCAATATACCGTGTGCTCAAAAAACACCTTTGAAGCTTTACCTTATTTCTTCTTTGACAGTTCCTTTTCTGGTGACTTACTGCCAGGTACTACTGGATGTCTAACTTGTACCTCTGCTCATGTGTACTTAACCTTGTGAACGTCTGCATCGTGTGTACGTACCGTCTGAACGTTCAAATCGTGTGTGTGTTCGGTGTAAACATCCACACTGTGTGTACTACCATACCAAGCGGTTTAAAATTTTTTTGTATATGTGAAGCCTCAGTGTGTTCATTTTGTTTTCCCCTTAATCCACTTCCTGGCGTTCAGTCTTGCTTCCTAGTTTTTATTTCATGTTTTTTCACGTTGTTCTCTTTCCCCACCTATGTGTGGGGTTGTGTGTGTGTGGGGGTTTTGGGGAAAAAAAAAGTATGACAATCCGTTTAAAAATTCCCTTTTAAATTAAAATTGGGCAAAAAAATGGGCCCCATGTTAAACGTGTGAGATTCTATGGAACACTGTTGTGAAGTGGCTTGAAACACGACTTTTAAGATTGAGCCCTTAGCAAATAGGGGAATCTTTATTCAGGAACGTTTCCCCAACAGTGGCTTCATCAGTCAATACAAAGTGGAAGGTGTAAGGAGGGAGAAGTTTGAGGTAATCAGTCCCTCAGGGGAAATAATCTTTAAAGTAAGTATAGGGCCGTAGCGGGCTTATTAACTGTAGTCAGGTGAGGCGAAGCAGGATGGGGGGGTAAAGTGGTACCAACATTCATCCAACTGTCGCATGCTCATATGGGATCTTTTTACAAAAAATTTCTTAAAACACTTGCCCAACCTTTGGCAAGCCCTCTTCGACTGTGGAGGTATATGCCCCCGCCCCCCTCCTGCTTTCCCTCAAAAATACAGTATATAAGCCCACGTCTAGGGCCCCTATGCTGTACATTCTCAAGTTTGATGGATGAACACATGGACTCCGGCTGGGGGATGATTACCTCAAACTTCTCTCCTTGCACCTTCCACTTTGTATTGGATGTAAACCCACTGTGTGGCGAAACATTTCAAAAATATAGATTCCCATATGTTGCTTCAGTATCTCAATCTTCAACATGTGCAAAACCCTTGAGGGGGCACTGTGCAACATTTAGGTATCTTTTTTCCCAAAACGTTTCGCAAAGTAGGCTTTTCAGTCGAGACAGGGGCAGCAGAAACGGTTAAAAAATTTAAGGTGGTCACTTCCCAGCCTGGACAAGAGTTGGGCAGTTTAGATCAGGGGTTTGGGGAGCGAAAAGTTGTTGAGTAGGCACCTGTGCAAACTTGGGAGCTTCACTGGGGAAAAATTAACGCCAAACCAGCGGCTTCCTCAGTCCAGTGGGAAACAAAATGGTCAAAGATGGGGAAAAACATTGTCCCAGATATGGGGGGAACTCTCCCCCAGGTGAGGGATGCCACCTAAAAATTACTCTGGAAGGGTGAGGATGATTACTGTCTTTAATTCTCTGCCCCCGTGTCTTGGATAAAGCCTACGTATAGGCGAAACATTTCGGAAAAAAAGAACTAACTATTGAAATTTTTCCTTACTTTTCAACTTGTCTGTATTTTATCCATCATCGTATTCAGGCCCCTAAGGTGTTTAGTACATAAGAGTATGCCCCACCTTTTTATTCACGTATTCCTGCGGCAGGAACCACGCTCTGCAGCGGGGGACCCCTTAGGTGATTCAGACCACGCTGGAAGGTATTCGTTCCTTGACATATTTTAATTTTGTTACCTTTTGAGGGAGTCCGAGTGTTTTTGTACCTCCGGAGCCCTGTCAGGCTCGGTGGTGCTTGTTGGTCATCCAGATTTTTGCTTTTTATTTTTCCCTGTGGTGGAGGTATGCCATCCTGGAGTTACCTGGAGAGGGTTTTTTGGGGGTCAAGCCCCCCCAGGCCGGTCTGTGCCAGGCCTTGTGGTGGGTAGACCCCATCAACCCGGGGTTTATGTTGGCCCCCACTTAAAAAGAAATACGAACACAGCCCGGTGGTCGGGAAATGACTTTGGTGCCCTTCTAGCGCCCTTTTTGAAGAAAGCCAGGGGTCTTTTGGGAATCCCCCCTTTTGTAATGCGGGGGCGTGAATAGTCTTGGGCCCTGGATACTTATTGTTTTCTTCAATGTACTCGTGGTGCCCCCGCTTTTACGGGGGGGAAAGTTGCATCCCCTGCCGGTCTTTTGCTTTCATAGGAGTGTAAAAATGTGCAAGTTTGGAAATGTTCCTCTAGAAAAAATTTGATCTTGTTTGTGTGTTTGCACTGCCGTCTTTTTCAGAGGCGCGAGATCGTTGTCAGCTGATTTCGTAAACTGGAGTTAGTTTTTTTCAGGTACACATAAATACAGGTACATAAATTATCATACATAGCCATGTGTAGATTCCAAAAAGGTTAAACCCCCCCAAAAAATCGGTTTAAATGACTTTTTTATATCGGGGGGTTTTGTTATTTTTTATTTAATGTTAAAGGGTTTAAAAAATAAAATATTACAAGGACCCCAATGGTAAAAGTCACCTGACTTTCCTGGGTTATCCGGTTTGGGAATGTAACCCCTGTGCTGCTATGTTGGTAAGTTATTTAATGTGTTTGTGGTACCTGTATCGAATAAAAATTACTTAAAGGTCCTTTTGGTGAGAGTGATGGACACTTCTGGCAGTGGCCGTGACAATGTTTAAGAAGGGGCGTGACAGGCTCATAGCAACGTTTATCACGTAGTTGTAATACGTCGGTTGAGCTAGCTCAGCCTGAACTTTACTCTTCCAAGAGAGGTTAAACCCGTCCCATACCCTTTCTCCCTCCTCATCGAGTCATTTCGACCACTAACACCCGGTGATGTTTGTCGACTGTGATGGCCTCATCATGACTTCTCCAGTCCCTCCTTCACTGTTTTTTATTTTTCCCCTCCCTCACTCCCAGTGGGAGAAATATTCAAAATTTCCATCTTTCTTTATTTTGTCCCTGTTGGTTTGCTGTATCAACAACATTTGTGTTGGTTTTGCGTAATGTCTGTAAGCAAAAGGGGGGGCAACTGGGGGCGAACAAAATGGGGACGCCTCAGCCCCTCTAGATCCCTCACCCCCACACCACACACACACACCACCCCACAACAAAAACACACACCCCACAACACACACACACAACAACACACACACAAAACAAATTAACCCAAAACTCTTAAGAAATATTTTTAATAACGGTGTCATTGTTTAAAACCCCAAGTGCCTTTGTAACCCTGGAGGTTACCTGGAGGTTACCTGGAGGTTACCTGGAGGTTATTCCGGGGATCAACCCCCCCGCGGCCCGGTCCATGACCAGGCCTCCCGGTGCACCAGGGCCTGATCAACCAGGCTGTTACTGCTGGCCGCACGCAGTCCAACGTACGAGCCACAGCCCGGCTGATCCGGCACTGACTTTAGGTATCTGTCCAGCTCTCTCTTGAAGGCAGCCAGGGGTTTATTGGTAATTCCCCTAATGCTTGATGGGAGGCTGTTGAACAGTCTTGGACCCCGGACACTTACGGTGTTTTCTCTTAGTGTACCAGTGGCGCCCCTACTTTTAATTGGAGGCATTTTGCATCGCCTGCCCAGTCTTTTATTTTCGTATGGAGTGATTTCTGTGTGCAGATTTGGGGGCCATTTCCTTCCAAGATTTTCCAAGTGTAGATTATGATATATCTCTCCCTCCTGCGTTCCAACGAGTACAAGTCAAGTGCTTCCAAGCGTTCCCAGTAGTTAAGGTGCTTGACAGAACTTATACGTGCAGTAAAGGATCTCTGTACACTCTCTAGATCTGCGATTTCACCTGCTTTATAATAATATAATAATAATATCTTTATATACTACAAGTACATGTACAAGGTATACAGTCCTAGCTGACAACAATGACATACTACTATATAGAAACTCCCTTGTTATGCTCTGCATTTCGGGCAAGTTAGGTCAGTGTCCCAGGATGCGACCCACACCAGTCGACTAACACCCAGGTACCCATTTTACTGATGGGGAACATAGACAACAGGTGGAAAGAAACACGTCCAATGTTTCTACTCTGGCTGGGAATCGAACCCAGGCCCTCGCCGTGTGAAGCGAGAGCGTTAGCCACCAGGCCACCAGAGCCAGTATTCTAGCCTAGAGAGAACAAGTGATTTGAAAAGGATCATCAATGGCTTGGCATCTCTCGTTTTGAGCGTTCTCATTATCCATCCTATCATTTTCTTTGCACTTGTGATCGTGGCACTGTTGTGATCCTTGAAAGTGAGATCCTCAGACATTACTACTCCCCTGAGAGTACCACTGAAACCCTGAGAGTGTTACTGTAACCCTGAGAGTGTTATTGTAACCCTGAGAGTGTTATTGTAACCCTGAGAGTGTTACTGTAACCCTGAGAGTGTTACTGTAACCCTGAGAGTGTTACTGTAACCGTGAGGGTGTAATTGTAACCCTGAATACCATTGTAACCCTGAGAGTGTCATTGTAACCCTGAATGCCATTGTAACCCTGAGAGTGTCATTATAACCCTGAGTGAAATGGGGAAC
>NW_026474532.1:0-10849 GCF_026875155.1 Cherax quadricarinatus
AAAAAAAAAAAGGGAAATTTTTTTGGAAAAATGTTTAATTAATATTGAAAAGGGTTAAAGTTTTGAATTATGGAAGGGGAAATGGAAAAATGATTTTTGATTTTAAAAGAGTAGTTTAAAATTTTGGTTTTATTTTTTTGGGGGAATAATATATATTAATTTTTTTTGATTTTGTTGAGTTTTAAAAGTATTAAAAAAGAAAAAATAAAAAGGGGTGAGTTTTGTTTTTAGGGGGGGATTAAGTTTTTTTTGAGTGGGAAAATTAAATTAAATTAATAAAAAATTATAAAAATTTGGGATGAAGTTTTCACAACACCCTATCACCCCAGCTGTAATGGGAGGTTTGAGCGCCGCATTCGTTCTAAAGCCCATTTTAAAGAAACTTTGCCCCTTTTTAAACCTAAGGAGGGCATCTTTACCTACCCTGTGCTTTGTTTGCCATGAGGGAAGTTTCCCCGTGAAATCTTTGGGGTTTTTACCTTTAGAACTCTTATGGTAAACAGGCCAGGGCCCATTGTCCTTCCTTCATGATTATGGGCTAATGAGAGGCGAGTCGAAATTCAGTCTTCTTTCCCGTTTCTCCTTTTACCTTTAACCAAATTTAGGAGACTCTGACATATTTTTTAAAAAACTTAACTTGTCAGTGGACCTACAAAACTTTTTGATTCCAAAGTCAGAGGAGAAGTTTTAAAGAAGGGGGTGAATTCTGGGACTTTTGCCTACAATCAAATAAGTTATTAGTAGCATGGAAAAAGGTCCCATATAAAGTTTTAAAAAATTTTTGGGGAAAGTTGATCCCTCATAAAGTAAAGGGGGAAACCCTAAGCTTTAATCAACCCATCCTTAAAAAATATTCCCGAAAAAAAAAGGGGTTAACTGCTTAATAATTTGACTTATTTTTCCCACGAACTTGATCGACAATGAAGAATGTAAGTGTGCATAATTACACCTAAAATTTAGACCATGATAAAACTACATATTTGGTGACCTTGACCATCGGGCGAAACCAAATTAATATTAATGAATTTTTGGGAGACCATAAGAGACATAAACTTCAATTGTGAGTAACTTTTCACGTCTTTACTGATTTTCCGGTTTACCTCCACGGTAGCCCAAAAGATTGATTTAGTGACGGACAATCCTTCAAACGAAAATTATACCATTCCCCAGTCCACCTTTGGGAGCATTTGACCGGAGGTAACAAAAAATTAAAACTAAAATCTTGAACCTTCAGATCTGCATATTGCTCACCCTGTAGGTTAAAAAGGAGGATAATTTAAAATAGACTTTCATTGACTTTAAGGGCCTTTAAAGCATAACTCGGTGGGGGTGCTGACCAAAGCCCTTAAAAGATAGCGATCTATGCAAATTTTTTACGCTTTCCCTTTTTTCAGAGTTGATATTGCGCAGGTATATCATCAAGGACGATACAAATAGAACTATCCCTTTGGTTTGGTAACTGCCGTGCTACCACGTGAGACTGAAGAAAGGCTTGGGAATTTTGCCAAATGTTTCAGTTTATTTTGATAACATTTACGAAGCATCCCCGTGGGGGGAACAGATCCAAAAATTAACATCAAATTTTGCTAGGGTTTCCTCACAGGGCCTCAGCTAAGCCGAAAAAATGCTTTCCCTTGGGTATAAAAAGATTAGATATTTGGACTGTACTTTCAATAAATCCTCAGCCTCCCCCAGTAAAATCAAAGCTTTATTAGAATTTAAATTCCCCCAAAACCCAAGAAGCTCAGCTGCTTTTTTGGGTTTTTGAAAATTTTTTATGCATGGTTTACCCCAAAACCTTACTGATTTTACAGGCTCTTATCGACTTCCTTAAAAAGTCTGTAAAGGGAACCTTTTGAACTTTCCGACGTACTCGGGAAAAGTTTTAATAGATTAAAAGTACATTTCAAAGACCCAAAACTTAAGGGTTGTTAGGGAAAAGGGGGTGGGGCAGGACTTATCCAGTGGAAAAATTAAACATGTTAAAGGGAGGATACTGAGTTGGGGAGGGTGTTTGAATGGGGGCAGGTGCAGGCAGATGAGGGGGTTTTATGGGGGACCAGCCTTCTAGGGCTGCTGCTACCAGCCCTGGGGCGCGGGCCCACTACTGTCCCATGCTTGGAAGTCCACCTTCGGTGGGGGGGATATCAAGTGGGTCAGGTTTGGGGACAATAAAGGGGTCTGGGCAGTGTGGATAGTTTTATGAGGAGTATTGGAAAAGTCATGGGGTGAGAAGAGAATTTAGAGGGTGTGTGGTGTGTGTGTCAATTGGGGAGGAGCGATAGAAGGGGCAGGAGGGGGCCCCAAAGAGGGGAAATCTGGAAGGACATTGGGGCTGCTGCAAGGTTTCTGGTTCACTTAAAAAATAACAACATAAGAAAGAAGGAACACTGCAACAGGCCTATGACCCATGCAGAGCAGGTCCTGTCCCCCCGATTATCCAATGACCCACCCAGTCTGGGCATCCCACTCAAAAAGGGTGGGGCACTGTACCCGACCCAGCAGCAAACTAGTAAAACCAACTTACACCCACCCCACCCACCCTGTATTTTTTTTAACCTATTTTTAAAAATAATAATTTTTAGCCTCAATAACTGTACTCGGGGGCTTGTTCCACTCACCACAACTCTATTCCAAACCCGTCTTTCCTAATCCTTTCCCGAAAATGAATTTTTTTAACTTGAACCATTGCGCGATCCTGTCTTGGCTGGAATTTTCAGCACACATTTCATCCCCTTTTTTATTCCTTTTTCCTTTTTATACCTCGTCATACCCCCCGAGAGGTGGAGATTCGGGGCCCTTTCATCTCCTCAATAGGGAAATTCTGATAATGGATCATCTTTGTCATCCTCTTTGTCATTTCAGAGCATTTTACATTCCAGATGAATTTGATGAAAGGGGGGGTACGGGGGGTGAATGCAGGACAGAGGGGTGGGTGGGGCTGAAGGGGGAAGGCCCAGGTACCCGGGGTTTAATTTTCTTTTTGTGGTGAAAAGTGTTTGTGGGTTGGAGTCAAATGATGGGGAGGTGGTTTTGGGAAAATAATTTGGGTTTGGCAGGGCGTGGGGGGGGGGATTTAAGGGGGGGGAGAACTGGAAGGGGGGGGGGGGGGTTGTTATTGTTGGTTGGGGGAAAGGGGCATTGATAAGGGGAAAAGGGGGGCTTTGAGGAGCATCCTCCTCTGACAGGTTTTGGGAAAGGAAAATCGTGGGGTTTGGTTGAAACATTGTGCAGGGGGGGGGGCGGTGCAGGCAAGGGGTGTGGGGGTGCGGGGGTTTTCATGAGAGGGGCTTCAAGAGGGGTGATGTCAAACTCTTGTTTTTAGTGTTTGGATTTTTAAGGGGTTTGGGGAAGTATTGAGGGTGGGGAGGTGTAGGAAAGAATTGGCCTGGTTTTGGGGTTGTTGTGACCGAGTTCGGGGGGGGGGGAAATGGTTGGGGTGTTAGGGAGGCTGCGTGCTTTAACGGTTACAGATGGTGGGTTTCATTTGGGTTGCATTGACTCAGGAGCCCGGGGAAAAACGGGGGTGGGTTTTTTTTAGAATTATTTGGTAAGGTATGGTGCCAGCAGAGGGGATTTTCCCCTTTTTTTTTCATGGGGGGAAAATGCACCATTTTTAGCAAATTGTGGTTATTACCCGGGCTGCGGGGCATGTTTCATTTTCCGTACAGTATTTTCCCCTTGGGGGGGGTATTAGGGGTAGATGGGTCTGGGGGGGGGAGTGTGGGTTATGTGGGGGGGGAGGGACAGTGTACCCAAAAGGTATATTTTTGCGAGGGTTTTTGGGGGGCTTAGGGGTTGGGTGAGTAGAGTGGTGGGGGAGGGGAGTGTCGGTGCTGTGAGCCTTTTTAATTTGGGGGGGGGGGGGAGTGGGTGTAGCCGGGCCCCCTTTGCATATGTAATGGTGGATTTTGCATATATTTCTGGGGGGGGCGGGGGGGGGGGGTTTTTTGGGAGGTGAGGCAGTGTGTTTTTTGCGATGTTATCAAATGTTGTGTTGCAAAAGGGGGGGTATTTATGGGAAACAGGGGGGGGGGGGCTTTTCGAGGGTTAAGACCTCACTGTAGGGGGCTTTTGGCATTGTGGGGGGGGGTAGAGTGTAAGGGGGGGTTTGTTTTGCAGCTTGGGGAAGGATGGTGTCGGGGTTGAAAGGGTCACCCCTGGGGGGTGAAAAAAAGTGGTATTCATATGGGAGGTGGTTGTGTGTTGGGGGAGGGTTTCCTGATTGGGAGGAGTTTTTTTCATTAGGGGGTTGTTTAAAGGTTTTTGTATTTAATTTAATTTTTGATAGGTTTAACCCCGGGGTTAAAATTTTTTGGTGTAGTAGGGGGATGGGCAGGGAAAAACAACCCGACGGGGGGGAGTTTTCCTTTATTTGTGCAGGTTGAGTTTAAAGGGTTTCAAAAAGGTTTTCAAATTTTTGGAATTTTAATTATGTGTATATATATAATTTTTGTTGTTTTCCCTTTTATTGATTTTTATGAATATACCTAAAAAAAGAATGGTGGTTAAGGGTTTTGGCAAGCAGTTTGACGCTATTGCCCAACGTGGATGGCATGCTAAATGGACTGTTAATGTAATATGTAATCTTTTTGACTTGTTTTTTTGTGTTCTTTTGTAAAAAAATGCGGTTTAAGCGGGTGTAGGGTGGGGTAGAAGGGGGAGGTGTAGTTCCCACTGCATTTGTTCTTTGTGGTGGTTTTTAGGCAACAGAGGGTTTCATACCTTTTGTGGTCTTTTATGTGGAATTATATTTTTTTATTTTGAGTTTGAATTTTTTTAATAAATAAAAAAAAACTTCCTTTGTTCTAATGACAGGATGTTCTCTGCTCCTATGGCAGGAAAATCCAAATAAAAACCCCTTTTTCCTGGTAAATAAAGTAAGGGTTTTATGTCTTAGGGGGAAAAGTTCTTAAATAAAGGGAAGCTGAATGCTGGGGGAAGATGACTGTTCAGAAAGGGATTTGAGTGGCTACCCTCCCCCCCCCATCTTTTTCCCCCCAGGTGAGAGGCAAAAGGGACCCTGACAGACGGGGTAATTCACGGGCTTCTTCTCTCAAGTTTGTAAGTATTGACTCCAAACTCTTAAACACCAATTTTTTGTTTTGCTTTTTTAAATTTCATTTTTTAACTTTTTGGCCCGGGGCCCTTTATGGTAATTTTTTTAGTCATCCATTTTTTTTAAAGGCCTTCACCTATAAAGGGTGAATGACTCCTTTTTCACGTGCGGGTTTCCCTTTTGTTTCTTTTTTTTCCAGTTTTTTTGGGTGGTTGGGGTTTCACCCCCCCAAACGGGGGAAAAGAGCAGCAGTGCCTAATAATAGGTTAAAACAATAATCCATAAAGTTTTTGGGAACTTTTTGGTCCTTCACCTTCTTTAATCTACCTTCGTCATCACAGAAACGGGATGTTGCCCCATTTCGGGGGTCGGTCAACACCCTTTTTGGGAAAGAACTGTTCTTCTAAAACCCGGGGGACAGGTCCTATTTCAACATATTGAGGAAACTGGCCTTGCCCTTTATCTCTTTTGGGCCGATTTTAGTTGTTCTACTCCCGGGCGGGCAAACTCGGCTCCCTCGCCGCCAGCTGTGCACTTTCAAAAGGGGCATTGAAACCCGTCTTTTTGGGGGGATTTTTTTCAATAGTCTTTGGCCTTCGGGTGATCTTATTATGCTATCCCCCAACGTCCCTTTACACTAAAGTTTTTTCCCTTTGTGCCCTTGAAAAAAACATGGGAAAGACTTTTATCTTTTGAAAAATATTTGGTTTTGGTTAATTTGTTTTTTTCCATTTAATTTTTTTTTTTTGCTTAAAGTTAGGCTTTTTCTTTTGTTTTATTTTTTAATTTGGGTTTTATTTTTCAATAAAGTTTTCTTATTTTGTTAAAATTTAAATTTTTCTTTTCATAAAAAGGGAGGCCCCCCTTTAAAAAAGCTTTTCGTGTTTTTTAAAGGACCCTTTCCCACATGACCCCTGGCTATTGGGTCAGTTTTTAGCACCAAAAGGCCCCTTGTGCATGCTGGACGGGGTCAGAATTGCTTCAAGGAACGAGGGTGAACATGTCACTGGACACCACGATGTGGACGGTACTCCCCATGTAAAAAAGGGGCCTGCTCGTTCTGGGACTTTTGATAAATTCTAGAAAACGGGGAAAAGTGTAACGTGTGTTTTAAAAAGTGTTCTCGGTGTGCACTTAGGCTTTATCGAACTTTTGGGGGAAAAAACTCTCTACCGTGGACAATACGAATGGTGGGGAGTGAAAAGTTTACTGTTTCCCCGCATTGAGATGATAAGGAAAAATTATTGCGATGTATGTGGGGACAGCAAAAATTCTCACATGGGGAAGTTTTAAATACCCCCGGTAAATCCAGCCAACTCGTATTAGCAGTGTTAGCTGCAGCCAATGGGTGTTTTGGGTTTAGATTAAGGTTACCAAATTTTTCCCGCCCCCCCCCCAAACCCGTGATCTATGGGGGATTCGCCCCCCAAATGTGAGTTTTTCCCATCACATTTCATGGGAAAAGTGAAGTACTTGACATATATGCCCATTGGGGGAAAAATTAACAAAATTACTCCATCTGTTAGCCCCCGGGGGAATAAGTGTAGTTAGGTCGGGGGCGAACCAGGAGAAGCTGGGGAATAAAAAAACCAATAATTTTTTTTCCCTTGGATACTTTTTGGAAAATTTTTAGTTAAAAGTTTCCAAGTATTTAAACAGCTGCTGCCTGTTCCAACCGTGTACATTGGGCAAAAGGGGACTGCGATTATGGAAGAAGGGAAGACCTTCCAGGATCGCGCACTGACCGAAATATATCATTTTAATATATGAACAAAAAGCACCTTAATATTTTTGGTTGACCAATACTGGATGTAAAAAAATTAGCATAAAAAAACTTTAATAACTTAAAAGGGATTTTAATCGCTGGGTTTTGTCAGGCTAAGGATTTTTGGGGGTTTACTGTGTTTTTAGCCTTTTGTGCTGCCACTGCTTTACTGGGGGGGTTTTCTTGATCCAGCAGCGACTAAAATTTCGTCAATTGTTTTAACTTTTTAGTGAATGTCATTATGCTGTACAAAACAATGCGCCGTTAGTCAACATTCGGGTGAAGTCTTTTTTTTTAAAATTTTTGTTTTTGTTTACCTAATGATGTTTCTATATGAAAATTCCCCAGGGGTCCCTAAGCATTCCGGGGGGGCCCCCTCCATCTTTGTTGCTTGCAACATGGCAACCATTAAATTTTGGAACGGTAAAAAAGATCATATAGATTGTGAAGGCTTACTAACCTGTAACATCTTAAACAGTTTTACCAAAGCTGGCTCCTCCTCGGGAAAAATTAATGAATAGAAAAAAGAACAAGAACTAAAAACAAAAACACTTTTATTTTAAAAAAATATAAAAATAAACACTTTTTTAATGAAATATTGCCCTACAAAAAAAAAATGAAAAATGAAAAAATAAAGATAACTAAATTTTAACGTTAATTAAAGTAATAAAAGGGGGGGGGGGTTTGGGTAAATGCGTGTTGTTGAAATCGTGCCGTTGCTGATGATGGAGGGGGGGGGGGGGGGGGTTCGCAGGTGTTGATACAATAGGTGTTTTACGTTTTCAGTTTAATAACCTTCCAATGACAGGAAGAGGTTTTCCCACGCAATGCTGAGGGGGTTTATCCGCTATTCATAACAAACAGGTAATGGGTCAAAATTTGGGGCATCCAAAAACGTTTTTCCGTCCCTTCAATTCTACTCGTTGTTTGGAGGTGACCCCCCTGTCATCCCAAACTGGGGGGAAAATAGACAGGTTTACCCACGATTTTGAAATCATCTCCATGATAAGTACAAAACCTAAAAGATGGGGTGATTTTTAAAACAGTCAAATTAAGCAAGATTTAAAGGACTAAGTTTATTTTTGGGGCAAAAGTGACTTTCAACCAAAAAACCACTAAATACAAGGCAGGGTGTACTTACAATATGCGGAAGTTTGGAGTCAGTGAAATGTTTGGGACCCCCACATACCTTGGGGGGGGGGGGGAAAAAGGGGGGGAAGGAAATGGGGGAGCTACTCTTACCTACTTAAAGTAGCGGCAAGCAAACTATCACTTTCGGGGAGGGGGAAAAGGGGGGGGATAGTGGGAGCTGGACTTACCCTACTTAACAAGTAGCCGGCAATGAAACTATTGTTACTATATCGCTACTCCTATCTATTGAACTTTTCCCTCACACTCCCCCATACTAAGACTTATAGTCAAGGTGGTGGCCTGGTGGCCTGGTGGCTAAAGCTCCCGCTTCACACACGGAGGGCCCGGGTTCGATTCCCGGCGGGTAGAAACATTTCGACACGTTTCCTTACACCTGTTGTCCTGTTCACCTAGCAGCAAATAGGTACCTGGGTGTTAGTCGACTGGTGTGGGTCGCATCCTGGGGGACAAGATTAAGGACCCCAATGGAAATAAGTTAGACAGTCCTCGATGACGCACTGACTTTCTTGGGTTATCCTGGGTGGCTAACCCCCCGGGGTTAAAAATCCGAACGAAATCTTATCTTATCTCTTATCTTAAGGAGTATAAGAAGAATAGGCGAGGAAAAAGTTCTAACATGTGGAAGTCGCGTAAGGCAACAAATCTTCTACTGACTGTCACGACTTAACCAGTCAGAGAAATAATTGGATGAACCATTGATATACACAATGTGGAACTTAAGGGGGGGGGGGCAGGGGTCGGAGCATGGAGAGAAAAAAACAACCTCGAAAAAAATATGAAAATTGAGCTATTGTTACCAAAAAATAGCTGAACTTTCTGGCTACACTCTGGTATAATTATTATCCTCGTACGATGTTTCTAAAAGGAATTACAGCCATTTATAACAGGCATGGTGACAGCGCCTTGCCTACATTGCGTAACAAGCGTGACGCAGCTTTGTTTATGTTTTTCCCTCGTGTTATTTTTATCGTTTTCTTTAATATCTTTATGTCTAATATAATACGTACAAATTCACCTCTGAGATCATGGGCCCGAGTGGGGGGAGATAATTATCAAGGAACCAATCAGGACAACCCGGGAAATATTGCTTAAAATGGCGAAAACCTCAGCAACAAAATTATTCCAAAACTTTACGAAAATCAATTAAAAAGGTTATTTACTATCACAATTGATCTATTTATGACATAATACAATATAATAATAGATATAAACATAAAAGTACACCTTAAAAATAATATTTAGCATAATATGATGCCCCCGAGGAAAAAAATTCTATCGATATATTCCCTGAAAAGGTGAAGAAAGGGTCCTTTCTCATATGTAATGGGGAGGGAAAACGGATTTTTCAATGGGGGTTTAAATGTAATAAAACACCGTAGGTCACGGAAAAAGTGTAAAATTAAGCGAATTTTTCGGGGAAAAAAATATTTCCGGGCACGGGGTGCTGCGCGCTTCGGCCTATATCTCGAAAGTAACTTATTTACCTATTTATGACCGATCCATCCTTATTTATGAATGAATTGACTTGATTTTCACAACAAACATAGAAGAATGATTGCTGTACAATGTGATATGTTCCTTTCTGAACTATCCCAAATATTTTCAGATTTATGTGGGCAACAAGACCGACATCTTCCAAAATGTCAAAAAAGTTATGAAACTTTATTTTTTTTTACCATGAAGATAAGATTTATTATATAATTTTTTTTTTTTATATTTTATTTAAAACCAATACAGTTTAACATAAAAATAAAGAAACAGTATGTATCTCAATCAAATTAACTGACAAACGGATTGCACCTACATGCTCGCCAGATATTGCTGCCGAACATACAACAAGAACTTACGGCAAGAACATAGCTAAAAAAATTACATGTCACAGGGTCATGAATTGACATATATACACATTCATTGATGCAAAACCTTACATATATATAAATTGTACATATAACATGACCTCTGACAAAGGCTCAATACACTTGAACATAAAATATACAGAGAAGTTATATCAGTTAAATTCCATCCTTCGCATTAATCAAAAACCCAAAACCTAACATCATAATCTTACTAGAACATCTACAAACCCATCCCTAACGATACAGCTTTACATATACCAACATACGAATTTACAGAAAAAGAATACAGCTTAGAACACTATAACTGAAGCTCTATACTGTTACAATAAACCCAAAATCTCTGACACAAATGGACTAAAGTCACTAAACTGTCTAGATATGTCTGTTCCTACAGACTAAAACTTAACTCAAGAATAGGGGATTGAACAAACGGTATCGGGGTAGCAGAACTTAAACTTTAAAAGAATCGAATCAACATATAAGTATTACAAACGTCGACCCATGACAAAGGCCAAACACAGAGGGATATATATATATATATATATATATTATATATATATATTATATATTATATATATATATATATATATATATAAAAATATAAAATAAAATTATATATATATATATATATATATATAAAATATATATATATATATATATATATATATATATATTATATATATAAAATATATTATATTATATATATACACATACACACACACACACACACACAACACACACAACACACACACACACACACACCACACACACAACACACACACCCCACTAAAAAACGTACACACAAAATTTCACAAAATCACATAATCAGATCACTGTATGCACAAAGCTTTAAAAAGTATATAAGTATATTCCATCATTTCAAAAACCCAGCAAGTAACATAAATACAAACTATAACACACTTCATGTCACAAAGAACTTATTACTCAAGAATCGTGTCATACAAGACTGATAACATCAAAATTAACATAAAAAATCTACTTTTTTTTTTATACCTA
>NW_026474534.1:0-10814 GCF_026875155.1 Cherax quadricarinatus
GACTATTTTTGACTCACACGAGTGACCTGACCCGGGATAACCAACAAGAACCTGACTGTGCGTTAGTGTAATAAAGTGTCTCGCAAAACACGAAAACATAAAGAGGTGTGATCAGTTTCTCTTGTGATAATTGTGAACAATAAAAAAAAATCTTGGGGAACATAGTGTCCCAGGTGCTTTTCCCTAACAATGGAAGCTGGACACCAAAGGGAACCTTCAGCTTCAATTTCAAGCACCGATATCGCGAAGGTGTTGAAACACCATACTCACTTAAAAAGACAAGGAATTACAATTTTCTTGTAGATGGGGGGGATTGCGAAATTCTTGATCACAAGGATTTGTAATCAACCTATAATCGGCAGAAGGTGGGGACTTTTGGTCCAAACAAGTAATTTTCGTCACCACATCGAATGAAAAATCTGACATAACACCCCCGGGGGAAATTTTTATACTTCAAATTGATCTCTTGACACCCCCCACTTTTGGATGGTTTCGACAGCATTAGACCTCGTCGCAGGGGCGGCTGTGTAGACGACTTGCTGTCTTTTTATCACAAGTGTTCATTATATATGTCATAAAAACACGCAGAAAGGCCAAAAATCCAACACCTCCCACCCACAATTGAAGCACACACACACAACACACCAACACACACACACAACACACACACAGGGACAGCTGGTCGGGAAAAGACTTCACGAGAATAGAAGTTTCAGATATGACGGGGACAAAGGCAAGTACATGTCAATGGAAAGGAAAAAAACCCTCAGAGGAAGCAAGGGAGACTAGGGGGAGGGGGAAAGGGGCGGGGTCATTTTTTTTGTGAGGGGCTCCAAGAACAAAGGGGGCCCAATTTTGAAGAAATAAAACAGGAGGAAAAAAAATGTTGAACCCTCAAAAAACAATAGGGGGGGAAATATGACCCGGTGGCAAATTTTCAGAAATTGGGGGGTTTGCGAGGGAAGGATACGGCCTTCAAGAAACTTTCAGGAAGAATCAGTTCGAACCAGGATTCGAAAGAGAAAGCAAGACGGGGGACAAAGAGGGTACCGAGAGTTACCTCGACCGTGACAGAACACAAGAAGAAAGGACTACACTGAAAGAGAGGGAACAGAGAGCAAGGGGAACAAAGCATGAAATTGAGCGGGACCCAGACACAGGAGGAAGGGCAAACACACCCCACAAAAAACTCCCACCAAAAGACCCCACCCCTACATTCGCAAACGCAACGGGGCAACCTATACTACAACCCCTCACGCCCCCCCCCCCTCTGCCCCAACCCCCAATCACAAACCTCACCCCAACAGCTGTCCCTTAGGCATTCTGCCCCCACCCCCATCAAAAAAAACCCCACCTACACCACCCCCCATATAGGCCCCCCCCAACTCTCGCTCCCCCAACCCCCAATATCTTGCAGACCACAATGATAGAAAAGAAACAAAAGTTTGGTAACAAACGCGGATAAAAACAATAAACAGGGGATGGAATGAAAGAATCAGTGAAAAACCCCCAGACATCATAGCGTCACAGAAACAAAACTCCAGACAAAAACAGAACAATTTCCCAACGGGAATCAGATCCTGAGGAAAGATAGAAGGAGTAGAGGGGGAGGGGGGGTTGCACTGCTCATAAAACACCAAGGGGGATTTGGGGAAAATGGAAGGCAGGGACTGATTGGAGAAAGAGACTATATTTTAGGGACAATTTGTCCGGAGAACATAAACTAGTCATTGGGTGAGTATAACCCACCACAGAAAAGCAGGGGCCCCAAAAGGAGTACAAGAAAAAAAAGGGGGATGGTGGGAAAACTGGCGAGTGGCAAAAGCTCACTCGGCAGAGCAAAGTTACTGGGAATGGCGATTTTAACCAC
Source organism: Cherax quadricarinatus (assembly GCF_026875155.1). NCBI lineage: Eukaryota > Metazoa > Arthropoda > Malacostraca > Decapoda > Parastacidae > Cherax > Cherax quadricarinatus. The sequence goes on from NW_026474534.1 coordinate 1,871, forward strand.
GGGAGATCGACTGGGGAAAAACCCGGAGCCACATGGGGGGCCCGAAACTGGAGAGCCAAAATATGGATGTGGTACTTTAAAACCTCATGCATCAAAATTCAGGGGCGCAACCAGAGAGAAAGGGGGGGATGAGCCAGCAAACTGGATCTTGTGTTTCACCCTAGCATTCAGACATTGAGGACATCACTTACAAGGCCCCTTGGAGCCGATCAGTGGTTCGAGTTTTTACTAAAATTTAAAGTTAAAAGGGAAAAGGGTAACGGGAACTAAAGGGGGGACAGGCCAAAACTAAAAAAGGGGGGACTACACGGGTATAAAAAACTTCCTCGGGATTTTCAGTGAGACAGAGAAATGGTGGAAAACATAAACGAATGAGGAATAGTGGCAAAAAAGTGAAAGGGAGGAGAGGAAAGTTTTGTTCCCAAGGGAAACAGAAAAAATGGGAAGCCCAAAAACGAGCCCTTTGGGTTTCCCCCAAGGTGTAGGGAGGCAAAACTAAGTGCAACAGAAAGGGAAAAGGACGGGAGGCATAGGACCCGGAAAAAAAAAAGGGAATTGAAAAGACCAAAAAACATATCCAGAAAGGAGGGAGGCCCACGACAGTATAAAACGACATAGCATCAAAGTCAATCTGACCCAAAAACTGCTTTATACCACATAGGAGGAAGACAACAGTCAAGGACCAGGTGATAAGGCTGGGGAAAGAAGGGGGAAAACCACAAAAACGATAAAGGGGGTATGTGAGGAGCTCAACACAGATTTAAGGAAGTTTTACTAGAGACAGGAAGGACCTGGGGGCGACCAAAAGGGGACACCAACAAGGAAACACCACAATGTTGCGACATACATACAGAGAGGAGGAGGGAAGAAACTGCAAGGGACATCGATACCTCAAAGGCAATGGGACCGGGCAACATCTCCCGTGGGTCCTTTGAGAGGGGGCAGATATTTGTGCGTACCAAATTTCCACAATCTTCAACACATCCCTGGAAACGGGGAACTACCTGAGGATGGGGAGGCAAAAGTGTTTTCCCCTTTTCAAAAAAGAGACAAAAAAAAAGGCACTTTAAAATATAGACCTTGTCTTGACTGATATATGCAAAATTATGGGGAAATTTTCAGGGGGAAATTTCGGAGCACCTAAACGGAACGATATAAAAGCCAACCAGCACGATTCACGGAAGGGAAAAACCTGTGTCACAAACCTTCGGGGTTTTACGATAAATAACAAATAAGACAAGAAGAGAGGGTGGGTTGATTGCATCTTCTTGGACTGCAAAAGGCTTTGACACAGTTCCTCACAAGAGATTAGGCAGAAGCTAGAGCATCAGGGCATAAACAAAAAGGGCCTGCAAGGGATCAGAGAATACCGACGGGGAGGCAACAACGAGTCAGGGTATAATGATGTTCAAGGGCACCTGTGACGAGGGGGGTCCCACAGGGGTCGGTCCTAGGCCCAGGCTATATTTGGTATATGTAAGACATGACGGAAGGGTTAGACCAGAAGTCCCCCGTTTTGCAGATGATTGAAGTTAAGAGGAGAATTAAATCTGATGAGGACCTGGCGGGCTTCAAAGAGACCGGGAAACGGAACCGGTCCAGCAAAGGGTTTTCTCAAAATTTAAAAACCCCCAAAAAGCAAAGTCAAAAGATGGGGGAAGGGGAAAGAAGACCACAGACAAGTTAGGCTAGGGGGCCAAAAGACTGCAAACCTCACTCAAGGAAAAGATCTTGGGGATATAACACCGAACATGTCCCGGAAGCACACATAATCAGATAACTGCTGCAGCATATTGGCGCCTGGCAAAACCCGGAACAGCATTCCGATACCCTTTGTAAGAATCATTCAAGACACTGCAACCTGTATGTCAGGGCCCCTACTGGAGTTGCAGCACCTGTTTTGGAACCCGCACTTGAAAAGCACGTCAAGAAACTAGAGAAAGTACAAAAGGTTTGCAACAATGTTTTGTTCCAGGCAAGGGGGAAATTTCCATGAAAAAAGATTAAGGGGAAAACGGCCTGACGACACTGGGGGACAGGGGGGCAGGGGAACAATAAAGCAATAAAATACTGCTGAAAAGACAGGTGGGCAAGGACAGGATTTTTGGGAGGGGACACAAAACAAGAGGCCCAATTGGAAAAATTTAAGAACAAAAAGTCAGAGAGATAGTAGGAATATTTTTTCAGTCAAAGTTTTAACAGTGGGAAAAGCCAGAAAGCGTATGGGGGCAGGAACCATACACAGTTTTAAGACGAGGTTTGATAAGCTCATGGGGCGGGGGGAGAAGGGGGCCCAGTAGCAACCGGTGAAAAGGCGGGGGCCAGGGGCGGACTCGACCCCCCCAACCACAAATATGATACAAATAGGTAGTACACACAACAAAACACAACATACACAGAAGAAGGGGGGTTGGTTGCATTTTCTTGGGCTGTAAGAAGGCTTTGACACATTTCCACAAAGAATTGGTGCAAAAAAATGAGGGCCAAGCAGGGATAACAGGAAGGCACACAAGGATCAGGGAAAACTTTTCAGAAACAGCACGAGTCACGGGGACGTGGGGAGGTGCAGGGGGGGGCACCTTGGACCAGCGGGGCCCCCCGGGGGCAGTCCTAGGGCCATGCTTTTTTGGGATTTTTGAACACATACGGAAGGAATAGACTCCAAAGTGTCCTTGTTTGCAGAGACTGAAGTTGATGAAAGAATTTATTAGTCGATGACCCGGCAAACTACAAAGGGACTGGGGCAGACTCAGACCTGTCCAGCAAATTTGGGTCCTGGGGTTCCCAACCCACCAAATGCAAAGTCAGAAGATTGGGGAAGGGGAAAGAAGACAGCAGAAAGGGGTGCAGTCTAGGGGGGCAGAGACTACAAACCTCACTCAAGGAAAAAGATCTTGGGGTGAGTATAACACCAGGCACATCTCCTGAGGAACACATCAACCAAATAACTGCTGCAGCATACGGGCGCCTGGCAAACCTCAGAACAGCATTCCGACATCTTAATAAGGAATCATTCAGGACCCTGTACACAGTGTACGTTAGGCCCATATTGGAGTATGCGGCACCAGTTTGGAACCCACACCTAGCCAAGCACGTAAAGAAACTAGAGAAAGTACAAAGGTTTGCAACAAGGCTAGTCTCGGAGCTAAGGGGTATGTCCTACAAGGAGAGGTTAAGGGAAATCGACCTCACGACACTAGAGGACAGGAGAGATAGGGGGGACATGATAACGACATACAAAATACTGAGAGGAATTGACAAGGTGGACAAAGACAGGATGTTCTAGAGATGGGACACAGCAACAAGGGGACACAGTTGGAAGCTGAAGACACAGATGAATCACATGGATGTTAGGAAGTATTTCTTCAGCCACAGAGTAGTCAGGAAGTGGAATAGTTTGGGAAGCGATGTAGTGGAGGCAGGATCCATACATAGCTTTAATCAGAGGTATGATAAAGCTCACGGTTCAGGGAGAGTGATCTAGTAGCAACCAGTGAAGAGGCGGGCCAGGAGCTTGGACTCGACCCCTGCATCCTCAACTGGGTGAGTACAGCTAGGTGATTATGCACACCACACAAAACACACACACACGCACACACACACACACCACACACACACACAACACACACACACACACACACACACACACACACACACATATACACACACTACACACACTGTTTAAGTGGTCACTCTTATCCCCCTCCTTCCCTCTCCCCCTCCCTCTTACACTCCAATCTCCCTTCCTGTCACCTCTCTTCTCTCTCTCTCTCTCCCCTCTCTTCTCTCTCCCTATCCTCCCCCACTCTCCCCTCTCCCCCTCCCTTTTACACTCACATCTCCCATTCTATAACTTTCTCTCTCTATCACTTTTTATCACTTTCTCTCTCTCTCCCCCTCCCTCTGCTAGTAAAAAAACCGATGGGGATTTGAGGAAATGGAAGGCATGGACGAGATTGGAGAAAGGGATTACAGAGTAGGTACAATTCAATCTGGGAAACATAAGGTAGTTATTGCAGTGATGTATAATCCACTACAGAACTGCAAGAAGCCAATAGAGGAATATGAAGAGGGCAACAGAGAAATTGTGGACACACTGGTTGAGGTGGCAAGAGGAGCTCACTTGAGCAGTGCTAAGTTACTGGATATGGGCGATTTCAACTACAGGTAGATCGACTGGGAAAACCTGGAACCACACGGGGGTCCTGAAACATGGAGAGCCAAGATGATGGATGTGGTACTGGAAAACCTCATGCATGAACATGTTAAGGACACTCCCAGAGAGAGAAGGGAGGATGAACCAGCAAAACTGGATCTCGTGTTCACCCTGAGCAATTCATATGTTGTGGACATCACATGAGAGACCCCTTAGAGCTAGTGATCACGTGGTTCTGTGCATTGAATACTTAGTACAGCTACAAGTGGAGAGGGTAACAGGAGTTCAAAGAGAAAAGCCAAACTATAGAAGGGGGACTACACAGGTATGAGGAACTTCCTGCAAGAGGTTCAGTGAGACAGAAAATTAGTAGGAAAGTCAGTAAACGAAGTGATGGAAGACGTAACAACAAAATGCTAGGAGGCAGGGGAAAGGTTTGTTTCCAAGGGCAGCAGAAATAATGGGAAGACCAGAACAAGCTCCTAGTTTACCCAAAGGTGTAGGGAGGCAAAAACTAATTGCACTAGAGAATGGAATAAGTACAGAAGGCAAAGAACCCAGGAAGATAAGGAGATTAGTCGAAGAGCCAGAAATGAGTATGCACATGTTAGGAGGGAGGCCCAGCGAAAGTACGAAAACAACATAGCATCGAAAGTCAAGTCTGACCCGAAACTACTGTATAGCCACATTAGGAGGAAGACAACAGTCAAAGACCAAGTGATCAGGCTCGGGAAAGTAGGTGGGGAACTCACAAGAAACGATCAAGAGCTATGTGAGGAGCTCAACACGAGATTCAAGGAAGTATTTAAAGTAGAGATACGAAGGGCTCTGCGAAGACAACACAGAGGGGAACACCAACAGGGAATATACCATCAAGTGTTGGATGACTTACACTGAGGAGGAGGTGCAGAAGCTGCAAAGTGACCTTGATACCTCAAACGCGATGGGACTGGACAACACCTCCCTGTGTGTCCTTAGAGAAGGAGCAGAGATGCTGAGTGTGCCACTAACCAAAATCTTCAACACATCCCTCGAAACTGAGCAACTACCTGAGGTATGGAAGACAGCAAATGTAGTCCCCATTTTTAAGAAAGGAGACAGAAACGAGGCTCTAAACTACAGACGGGTGTCACTGACGTGCATAGTATGCAAAGTCATGGAGAAGATTATCAGGAGGAGAGTGGTGGAGCACCTGGGAATGGAACAAGATTATAAATGACAACAAGCACAGATATATGGAAAGCAAATCCTGTGTCACAAACCGTCTGGAGCTTTATGAGAAAGTAACAGAAGTAAAATACGAGACAGAAGAGTGGGTTGATTGCATTTTCCTGGACTGCAGGAAGGCCTTCGACACAGTTCCTCACAAGAGATTAGTGCAGAAGCTGGAGGATAAGGCGCATATAGCAGAAAGGGCACTGCAATGGATCAGAGAATACCTGACAGGGAGCAACAACGAGTCATGGTACGTGATGAGGTATCACAGTGCGCGCGTGTGACGATCGGAATCCCACAGGGGTCAGTCCTAGGACCAGTGCTATTTTTGGTATATGTGAATGACATGATGGAAGGGATAGACTCAGAAGTGCCCTGTTCGCAGATGATGTGAAGTTAATGAGGAGAATCAAATCAGATGAGGACCAGGCAGGACTACAAAGAGACTTGGTCCAGCAACTGGCTTCCCTAAGTCAACCCCGACAAATGCAAAGTTATGAAGATTGGGAAGGAAAAAGAAGATCACAGACAGAGTATAGGCTAGGTGACAAAGACTGAAAATCTCACTCAAGGAGAAAGACCTTGGGGTGAGCATAACACCGAGCACGTCTCCGGAAGCACACATCAACAAGATAACTGCTGCAGCATACGGGCGCCTGGCAAACCTAAGAATAGCGTTCCGATAACCTTAGTAAGAAATCGTTCAAAACACTGTATAACTGTACGTCAGGCCCATACTGGAGTATATAGCACCAGTTTGGAACCCACACATGCTCAAGCACATCAACATATTAGAGAAAGTGCAAAGGTTTGCAACAAAGTTAGTTCTGTAGCTCAGGGGAATGTTCTATGAAGAAAGGTTGAGGGAAATCGACCTGACGACACTGGAAGACAGGAGGATCAGGGGAGACATGGTAACGACATACAAAATACTGGCGGGAATAGATGAGGTGGACAGAGACAGGATGTTCCAGAGAAGGGACACAGAAACAAGGGTCACAATTGGAAGTTGAAGACTCAGACGAGTCACAGGGATGTTAGGAAGTATTTCTTCAGCCATAGAGTTGTCAGGAAGTGGTATAGTCTAGCAAGTGATGTAGTGGAGGCAGGAACCATATTTAGCTTTAAACGAGTATGACAAAGCTCAGCGAGTAGAGAGAGAGAGGACCTAGAAGCGATCAGTTAAGAGGCGCGGCAGAGGCTGAGTTTCGACCCCTGCAACTACAATTAGGTGAGTACAGTCTAACTTCCACAGAGAGTATAACGCAGTCTACCTTCCGTAGGAGTATGACACCGTCCACCTTCCACAAGGAGTATGACACCGTCCACCTTCCACAGGGAGTAAACACCGTCCACCTTCCACAGGGAGTATAACACAGTCCACCTTCCACAGGAGTACAACACCCGTCCACTTTCCACAGGGAGTATAACACTGTCCACCTTCTACAGGAGTATAACACAGTCCACCTTCCAAAGGGAGTATAACACAGTCCACTTTCCCACAGGGAGTAATAACACCGTCCTCCTTCCACAGGGAGTATAACACAGTATCACTTTCCACAGGGAGTATAAACACAGTCCACCCTTCCACAGGGAGTATAACACAGTCCACTTTCCACAGGGAGTATAACAACCATCCACCTTCCACAGGGAGTATAACACAGTCCACTTTTCCACAGGAGTATAACACCGTCCACCTTCCACAGGGAGTATAACACCGTCCACCTTCCAGCTTCGTGCCTGAAGTATGTTATGTAGAGGGAACACGGACTCGGGTGGCAGTACAGCAATAGCAAAGAATTACAGAATCAATAGCTCTAAAGTCCCACATCATAAATAGCTTTTGAAAGAGTTCTAAGACGCATGATCGCCAGCCACTTGGACACCCAACAATTGTACAATCTAGGGCAACATTGGTTTAGAGCAGGTCGTTCCTGCCTTTCTTAAATATTGGACCACTATGACGTGGTTTTGGATGCAGGTGAAGACGAGGAGAATGCTGATGTAGTATACACAGATTTTGCAAAAAGCCTTTGACAAGTGCGATCATGGTATAATAGCACATAAAATGCGTGCTTCAAGAATGACATGGAAATGGGTAGATGGATCTTCAAGTTTTCTAACCAATCGAACACAAAGGGTAATGGCAAAGAAATTAAGTCAGAGGCTGCCACAGTGAAAAACTCTGTTCCGAAAGGCACAATACCGGGGCTCTGGTGGCCTGGTGTTAACGCTCTCTCGCTTCACACGGTGAGGTCTGGGTTCGATTCCCAGCCAGAGTAGAAGCATTGGACGTGTTTCTTTCCACCTGTTGTCTATGTTCCCATCAGTAAAAATGGGTACCTGGGTGTTAGTCGACTGGTGTGGGTCGCATCCTGGGACACTGACCTAAGGAGGCCTGGTCACAGACCGGGCCGCGGGGGCGTTGACCCCCGGAACTCTCTCCAGATAAACTCTCCAGAAACTCGCCTCCATCCTGCTCCTCATCCTCTTATCAGACAGAGACAGAGATGTAAACCATAGCACCGTATCTTCCTTCGCAGACGATACAAGAATCTGTATAAGACTATCATCCATTGAGGACACAGTAAATCTCCAAGTAGATATAAACCAAATTTTCCAGTGGGCAACGGAAAACGATATGATGTTCAATGAGAACAAATTTCAACTACTCCGTTATGGAAAACTGGAGGAAATAATAACTAGATCGGAGTATTCTACAAACTTTAACCACACAATAGAGCGGAAAAGTAGTGAAGACTTGGGAGTGTTAATGTCAGAGGATCTAACCTTCAAGAAATCAGAATAGTGCCACTATCACATCTGCGAGAAAATGATAAAGATGGATAATGAGAACATTCAGAACAAAGGATGCCATAACCAATGATGGTCCTTTTTAAACCGCTCGTTCTCTCTAGACTGGAATACTGCTTCACACTAACATCTGCATTCAAGCAGGTGAAATCGCAGATCTAGAGAATGTTCAGTCCAAGCACTTAATTACTGGGAACGTTTAGTCACTTGATCTGTACTCAGTGGAGCGCAGGCGAGAGCGATACATCAAAATCAAACCTGGAAAATCCTAGAGGGACTGGTCCCAAATTTGCACACAGAAATCACTCCCGACGAAAGCAAAAGACTGGGTAGACGGTGTAACTTACTCTCAGTGAACAGTAGGGGCTTCCTGAATACACTAAGAGAAAACACTAAGTGTCCGGGGCCCAAGACTCTTCAACAGCCTGCCACCAGGCATAAAAGGAATTACCAAAATACCCCTGACTGTCTTCAAGAAGGAGCTGCACAGATACCTACAGTTAGTATCCGCTCAGCCGGGCTGTAGTTCGTACGCTGGACTACGTGCAGCCAGCAGTAACAGCCTGGTTGATGAGGCCCTGATCTACCAGGAGGCCTGGTCAAGGACTGGCCACGGGGCGTTGACCCCCGGAACACCTTCCGGTTACACTCCGGTAGACCTTCTACAGAGAATATAACACAGTCCATCGTCCCCCAGAGAGGCTCCGTCTCCTCGCAGTGCGACATTGTTCTGTTCACCCAAACTCCCACTGAATCTCT
>NW_026474535.1:0-11313 GCF_026875155.1 Cherax quadricarinatus
GTTAAATTTTGTACTTGTACAGTATTTTGAGACCAGACAATTTCTTTCATAAGATGATAATACAGTACACCCGGTTTAAAAGAATTTTTTTCACCCCAGAAGTATTTTCAGGTGCCAGTATGACCGTTTTGTTCCCATAAGGAAACAGGGGACCCCCCGGTTACCGATTTAAACCGTGAAAGGGGGGAATTGTTATCAAAATAATGTATTGAATAAATTTTTCCCCATAAGAAATAATGGAAAAAAAAATTAACCCGGCAAAAACCCCCCAAAAGTAAAAAAAAAAAAATTTTACCACAGAAATATACATTTTCCCAACCAAAGAGAAGGATACATGCACAATAGTAGAGTAGTACATGCACAGTATATATTGTGCATGTACTAGTCTACTAAATGAAGAATAAATGACACTTACCTTTATTGAAGATGCAGCAGTGACTGATGAGACACTGTGTCCTGGGAGTGCCTTTTCCTCCTGAGTACTGTAGGTCCTGTTTGGCATTTCTTCCAGAACAGGCCTTATCACACTGTGTATGTCACTACGATTCTTAAATCTCTCAAACCAACCTTTGCTGGTCTTTAAATTCACCAATATGAGCACTAGTATCCAGGCATTTTTCCCTGTTCACCTGGGTGTTAGTCGACTGGTGTGGGTTGCATCCTGGGAGACAGATTAAGGACCCCAATGGAAATAAGTTAGACAGTCTTCGATGACACTGACTTTTTGGGTTATCCTGGGTGGCAAATCCTCTGGTGGTTAATTGTTCTTTGTATTCTCAATAAGCCACACCAACAACGGTGCTACAGCAGCAGCAGCAGCTGACAGTGCAGCAGCAGCAGCAGCTGACAGTGCAGCAGCAGCAGCTGTACCCACCAATATAGCGATGGTTGATTGGGGTTTATTATACAACCTGGCCAGCTCGGAGACATGCACTCCACTTTCATACTTATCAATGATCTTTTTCTTCATCTCTATTGTAATTCTCACCCTTATTTGCTGTAGGGTTGGCACTAGAAGCTTTCTTGGGGCCGATGGTCACTTATTTTCCAGAAAAAGCACCGAAAACACTGTAATAATACGAAATATTCCGATTGTATGCTTGGATGTTACCGCGGAGGCTGGCTGGTAAACAATGCCACCGGCGGAACATGTGAGCGTGGCTCAGGCCGCACATTGGACGCGTCTCGGACGAAAATCGGTAAGCGGGTTTTTAAGCGGTATGTGAGGCAAAATTTTTGCAATTAAAGTAAGCGGTATGCGAAATAATCGCTATGTGATGCCATCGTTATGCGGGGGTCCACTGTATTGTGAAGTAGATTAGTCCATTTCAGACCCCCAAACATACACGTACAAACGCACTTACATAAATACACTTACATAATTGGTCGCATTTGGAGGTGATCGTTAAGCGGGGGTCCACTGTAGTTTTGTGAAATATTTTCAGAGAAGATTTTTTGTATTTTATCGAACCGGTCGTATCCCACCAAGGCAGGACGACTCTGATAAGAAAAATGAAAGCTTTTCTTTGTAAATTTAGTAATTTATACAGGTGGTGTTAATTAGCCCCTTTGGGCTCCAGCTTTTATTAATGTATACAGGAGGTTACTAGAAACTTGTTCCTGGCTTTTTTGGGTCACAGGAAAGAAAACAAAAGGCTATGAAATTCCCCACTCTTTCCCAATCAAAAAAGGGGGGTATTTTAAAATTGAAACACTGTGCGGGTGTCTTTTTTCTAATTTTAAACACATTCTGTTCCAGCAGATAGGTGCTTTTCTGAATAAGCTTGTTATTTGCTGGTTCCATTTTTTGGCTCTTGACGATCCTCTAGTTTACCCGCGGGTTTGAGGAGTGACTAATTTATGTCCCCTAGTTTTAGCATTGTTTTAAATTTAAATACAGGGGGACCCCGCATAACGTTTTACCTCCGAATGCGACCAATTGTAAGTGTTTTATGTAAGTGCGTTTTGTACGTGAAATTTTTGGGGGTCTGAAATGGCCCTAATCTACTTCAAAAATTTTTCCTTAGGGGAAAAAAATTTGGGTCGGGTACTGGCCCCTTTAACATACTTCGGAAATAAAAAAATATCTTTAAACCCGGGGGGTTTCCCACGAAATTTTTTTTATCAGTGTACATTTAAAAAAATTTTACATGTAAAAAAAAGGGTTTGGGAAAATGTTTTTTCCCAAATTGAAGGGGCTAGTTTTTTGGCACCTCAAATCCAAACCGGGTGGATTTTTAAAGTGGCTTTTTTATTGTGCACCTCATATCCACCTGTGGATGGTATTGGCAGTTTATTGTGTACCCAAAACCCTCCTGGGGGATGGTAGGGGCTATTTATTGTGAAACCCATATCCATCCTGGGGATGGTAGGGGCCTAGTTTATTGTGAAACCTCATACCCCCCCCTTTTTGGATGGTAGTGGCTAGTTTTTTGTGCACCTCATACCCAAAACCTGGGATGGTATTTGGTTTTTTTTAAATTGTGTACCTCATACCCATCCGGGGAATGGTAGTGGCAAATTTTTATTGGCACCTCATATCCCATCGGGGATGGTATTGGCTATTTATTTTTGTACCTAAAATTCCACCCTTTGTGGAGGGTTTGTGCTAGTTTTTTTGTGCACCCAAAACCCCAACCTGTGGGGGTAGGGGCCCTAGTTTATTGTGTACCTCATATCCACCCCTGGGGAGGGGAAAGGGCTAGTTTATTGGAAACCCCATAACCATCCTTTTGGTTTGGAAGGGGCCCTATTTATTGTGCACCTCATACCCCTCCTGTGGATGGAAAAGGGCTAGTTTATTGGGGCACCCCAAAAACCCCATCCTGGGATGGTAGTGGCTATTTTATTGGGGAAACCCTCATATCCATCCTTTGGAGGGTTAGGCTATTTTTATTGGTACCTCATATCCATTTTTTGGAGGGTAGGGGCTATTTTAAATTGTGCACCTCATATCCATCCGGGGGAGGGGAGTGGCTATTTTAATTGTTTTTTCCTCATATCCATCCTGTGTTTTGGTAGGGGCAGTTTTTTGTGCACCTCAAAACCATCCTGGGGATGGTAGGGGGCTAGTTTTATTGTGCACCTCATACCATCCTGTGGTTTGGAAGGGGCTTTTATTGTTACCTCAAAACCATCCTTTTGGATGGTGGTGGCTATTTTAAATTGTGAAACCTCTATCCATCCTGTGGATGGTATGGCAAATTTTATTTTTTTCCCTCTATCCATCCGGGGATGGTAGTGGCTATTTTTTTGTACCTCAAAACCATCCTGTGGATGAAGTGGCTATTTAAATTGTGAAACCCAAAACCCAAACCGTGGAGGGAAAGGGGCTAGTTTTTGTGCACCTCAAAACCATCCTGGGATTTAGGGGCTATTTTATTGTGGTACCTCATTTTCCATCCTGGGGAAAGGGTAGGGGCATTTTTATTGGTACCTCTTTTCCCACCCTGTGGAGGGTTAGTGGTTTAGTTTATTGGTCCCCCCAAAACCACCTGTGGTTTGGAAAGGGGCTAGTTAAATTGTGAAACCTCAAAATCCATCCTTTGGAGGGTAGGGGCTAGTTTTTTTTGTCCCTCAAATCCACCCTGGGGATGGAAAGTGGCTATTTTTAATTGTGCACCTCAAACCCCACCCTGTGGATGGTATTGACTATTTTTATTGTGTACCTCATATCCACCTGTGGAGGGTGTGGCTTTTTTTTTGGGTTTTACCTCATATCCATCCTGTTGATGGTAGGGGGGCTATTTTATTGTGCCCCCTCTTTATCCATCCGTGGTTTGGTATTGGCTATTTTTATTGTGTACCCTTCAAATCCATCCTGGGGGATGGTAGGGGCTATTTTTATTTTTTACCTAAATACCCAAACCTGTGGAGGGTTATTGGCTATTTTAAATTGTTTTACCCATATCCATCCTGTGGAGGGAAATGGCGGGTTTTATTGTAAACCTCATATCCATCCTGTGGGTTTGGTAAGTGGTTATTTTAAATTGTGAAACCCAAACCAAATCCTGTGGGGGGTGGTAGTGGCTGAATTTTTGTGCCCCTCAAATCCACCCGTGGATGTTTTTGGCTAGTTTAATTTTTGGCCCCCAAATCCATCCTGGGATGGTATTGGCTATTTTTAATTTGTGCACCTAAATATCCACCCCGGGTGGAGGGTTTTGTGGCAAAGTTTATTGGGGCACCTCATATCCATCCTGTGGATGGTTGTGGCTATTTTAAAAGGTACCTCATATCCATCCCGGGGTTAGGGTTTGGGCTGGGTTTATTGGGTCCCTCAAATCCTCCGGGATGGTATGGCTATTTTTATTTGTACCTCATATCCTTTCCTAGGGAAAGGTAGGGCTATTTTTATTGTGTACCTCAAAACCCATCCTGTGGAGGGTTTTTTGGGGCAATTTTTATTGTGCACCTCATATCCTCCTGGGGGATGAAATGTATTTTTATTGGGGACCCCCATACCCAAATCCTGTGGATGGTTGTGGCTATTTATTGTGTACCTCATATCCTTTGTTTGGTAGTGGCTGTTTTTTGGTACCTCATACCTGGGGAGGGTAGTGGCTATTTATTTTTACCTCATATCCATCCTGGGATGGTTTGGGAAAAAGTTTTATTTTTGAACCTCAATCCACCCTGTGGATGGTAGGGGCTATTTTTTTGTGTTCCTCATTTTCCACCTGGGGAGGGTAGGGGCTAGTTTTATTTTGCACCTAAAAACCTCCTGTGGATGGTAGGGGCTAGTTTTTTGTGTACCTCATACCCCTCCGTGGATGGTAGTGGCTAGTTTAAATTGTGAACCTCAAATCCGGGGAAGGGTAGGGCTATTTAAAATTGTGTCCCCTCAAATCCGGGTGGATGGAAATTGGGCTAGTTTTTTTGTGTACCCCCATACCACCCTTTGGGGTTGGTAGTGGCTTTTTTAAATTGGTACCTCTATCCTTTCCTATGGATGGAGGGGCCTATTTTTATTGTTTACCTCATTTTCCAAACCTTTGGGGAAAGGTAGTTTTAGTTTATTGTGTACCTCATATCCATCCTGTGGATGGTTGGGGCTTTTTTAATTGTGTACCTCATATCCTGTGGAGGGTAGGGCAAGTTATTGGAAACCTCAAAACCTGGGATGGTAGTGGCTAGTTTTTTTGGGGTCCCCAAAATACCCATCCTGTGGAGGTTGGGGCCCTAGTTTTTTTGTGCCCCAAAATATCCAACCTTTGGTGGAAGGGGGCTAGTTTATGTGACCTCAATCCATCCTTGGAGGGAATTTGGCTATTTTTATTGTGCACCTCATATCCACCTGGGATGGGAGTGGCTAGTTTATTTTTGCCCCTTTCAAAACCATCCTGTGGTTTGGAAAGTGGCTATTTTTATTGTGCACCTCATACCAAACCTTGGATGGTAGGGCTAGTTTATTGTGAAACCTCAAAATCCATCCTGGGGGGATGGTATGGCTTTTTTATTTAACCTCATATCCATCCTGTGGATGGATGGCAATTTTAAATTTTTTGTGTACCTCATATCCATCCTTTTGGATTTTAGTGGCTTTTTAAAAATTTGTTTACCTCAAAACCACCCCTTTTGGATGGTAGGGGCTTTTTTTATTTTTTTTTTAACCTCAAACCAAATCCTGTGGATGGAAAGGGGCTATTTTAAATTGTGTACCTCATATCCATCCTGTGGATGGAAAGGGGGCATTTTATTGTGAAACCTCATATCCACCATGGGTAGTGGGTTTTGGGGAAACAGAAAACCGCCCGGGGAGGAAACTACCGTCCTCCCAAGTGAGTGTAAAACGAAAGCCTTTTAATTTTTTTTTACTATGGTGGGTTTGGGCCTTGGTGTCCTTTTTTTTCTGTCTCATAAACATGCAAAATTTCAGGACGTCCTTTTTCTACTTCTACTTACACCCTTAAAGGGCACACTACAAAATGCATGTACAAGCAAAATATATGTATAAAACACTCCCTCGGGTTTTCTTCTATTTTCTTTTTAGTTCTTGTTGTTTTTTTATTTCCCCTTATCTCCATTGGGGGAATTTTAAAAAGAATTCTTCCTCCTAAGCCAAGCGTGTTTTTAAAGGCGCTAAAAAGCCCGGGGCAAGGGGCTAGGGAACCCCTTCTTTCCCTTTTAAAATTTCTAAAAATTTAAAAAAAGAAACCTTTTGTTTTTTTTTTTTTGGGCCAAACCCCCCTTGGGGGGATAAAGGCCGGGTTTTTTTAAAAAAAAAAAAAAAAAAAAAAAAAAAAATTTTCCCCTCCCCGGGATGAAATTGGGTGTTTTTTTTTGTTCCCATATCCATCCTTGGGTGGTGTGGCTAGTTTTTTTGTGTTCCTCATATCCATCCTGGGAAAGGTAGTGGGTAAATTTATTGTGTACCTCATATCCCCTCTTTTTGGGGTGGGAGTGGCTAGTTTTTTTGTGTACCTTTATAAAACCTGTGGGGAATGCAAAAGCATATGGATACACAAAGGCCTAGGAAATAGGGCCCCAAAAAAAGGGTTAACATGAGCACAACTGAAAAGCACAAAAAAACACACAACCAACACACAAAGGAAAAGGGTTTTGGGCCCTTTGTTTTTCAAGGCACAAAATCACGAACTTGCATTTTGGATTTGAAAAATAGAATGGGGTGTTTTTGGGGGAAACAATTTCCCTTTTTCTCGCTCCAGAATCAATCATGGTTTTAAAACCCTTTTGGGTTTCGACAAACTAGTTGGCTTATGCCCAAGGTTATTTCGCACTAAAAGCCTTTAAAATTCCCAGAGCCTTCAAAACAGTGAAGAAAACTGGTAGGGCCCACATATGAAAGAATGGGTTTCCCATGTGGGCAGTGTGCACTATAAAAAAAGTCCTGGGAGGCCCCACAGTGCATAATGGGGAAAAAAAAAAACTCCCCACGCGTTTTTGGTTTAAAACCAACTTGTAGTGTATTTTCCCCTAAAGGTAAAATTTTTTGTTGTATTCTAGCTTTCCTGGGCTCAAATTTTTTTTTAAAAGGGAAAACAATTTTCAAAAAAATTTAATGAATTTTTATTGGTTTTATAATGAAAAAGTACCTTGAAAATTTAGCTTAAAGTAACAGAAAATTTTGATTTTTACCAAATTTTTAAAAGTAAAAAATCAGGCCAAGCGTCCAATAATCATCAAAATGGGGAGTCTAATATTCTTTCACTGATATTAAGGGATACCATTTCTACACTAAGCAGTAGTTTTTGTATAAAATTTTAAAACTTCAAATTTTTTGAGAATAAAAAATTCAAAGTGGAAACAAAAGAAATGTAAAGGGGGGTGGGGCCTTTACAAAAGAACAGAGAAAATGGGTTTTTTTTATGCCAGGAAAGGGCCAAATTGTTTAATTTTGGGGCCCTTTTTGGAAAATTTGGGAAAATTGCCAAAATTTTTGACCACTTTAAAAGGATAGTTGAAAAATTTGGAAATGGATGGGTTTTTTGGATTCTTCAAAGAAAAAAAAGGGGTTCAGCGAAATAGAAATGATTTTTTTTCAACTAGTACAAAGACATTGGCCGAAAATGGGGGCCCAAAATGGGGGAAATTCCCCAATGCATAAACCCCGTCGAGACGCCAACCCTTCCCCGGAGCAAAAAACCGTAAATTTTTTCCATCAAAATTTTATACTTTTGGGGTCATAATAATCGGGAAAAAATTATCTGTCATTTCATAAGAAAAAAATAATTTTTTTCTGAAAAATTTTCGACCCTGAGAACGAGTTTAGGAGAGGGGCTCTCGACCCTGAAAGGGTTAAGCAATTATGCATATGTAAAATAATTCGTAGTTTGGGGAAGAGTTTTAGTTTCATTATTTGTAAGCTATTGTTTAATATTACTATTGTAAACGTCTGGAATGGCCACTTTTATTATAGGGTCATTCCATGTCAAGGGGACCAGTTTGAATATCGTTCCTGCCTGACCATCTCCAGTTTTGATTAAGTTTTACATAAAGGGTTTGGCGTGTTAATCAAACCAACTTTGGGAAAATTTTATTTTAAAGATATGTAACGAATATCTGTTCTTATGTAAAGAACAGATATTCATTAGCTTTCTGTGTACTTTGAATTTAAATTCTTGGTGCCTTTTAATTACTCAGATATCTAAAAATAGCAGTGAATTTTGTTTAAACTCAGCAGTAAACTTTATAGATGGAGCTAGATTATTTAACTCTTTCAGTGTCTGTCACGTTGAACTACATCATTTGAGGCCAGGGGTCCCTTGCGTAGGTTTCTATTATGAGTTCGGTTTACTCATACGAGCTCTGAGTGGTAAATTTTGGCTTAGATATGAGACAATGGGTCTGTGTGATGAGTGGGCACAGTATAAAAAAATCCTGCCCCATGCAGTGCACGACGATGTGTTTGGTTTAAACTATTGACCGAGTTATTTTCCACGATGGTTTTGTCTATTTTGTGGTATTTGATATAATGGAAGACATACTGCTGAGATAGTTACAAATACAAATATTTCTTTGCAAAGGTTACAATGTGTAATTTACATTTTATGAAATGTTAATTACAAAGTCATTAACATGCTGGGGCATGTTGGTTTCAGGACTGGAAGTAGCTTGAAACTGAGCTTGAAGTAGCGGAAATACAGCTTCTCCTCACTTAGCAACGTACTCATTTACCGACGCCTCAGACTTAGGACGGGCTCTCTGACCAGTATTTGTACCTAAATAATGTACATAGGCTGATTTCCTCTATTCTATTTACGTGTATTTCAACATACAGTACACTACTGTATAAACATTTAATATACCAGAAATGTTATAAATGGTGCAAAGTGACTTTTAAAACAATATCAAAGATGGTTGCACAAACCCGCAAACCATTAAAGTATGCTCCTCACTTAGCGACGAATTTGTGTAACAGTGTGGTCTTAGGAACGCAACTCTGTTGTTAAGTGAAAAGAGGCTGTATTTGTTTTTTGCTGAATTTTCATGGGGATGTCTAAGGCCTTCCCCTACATCCCCCAGTCTGTTTTTGGGCTGTAATAGGTTTGATTAAATTTAAATTAAGACTGTAAACCATTCCGGGTTTTATTTCTTATTACCCAGGAAATGAAAAAATCACTTTTGTGTGATTATGAATTCAGAATGGAAGGCAAGTGTAATAAGGAGAGGCTGGGGGGACATGACTAATTAAAAAAGAAAATATTGTTTTAGTCCCAAAGGAATGTCTACGTTGTTTATTTTTTTTTACTCTATTTTTAAATTGCATTTTTTTTTTTTAATTTTGTGTAAAATTGGCCAAAATTTACTTGTGTCCACATTTTGGATAATTAAAATAGTCGAATGGGGAGTTTCTTGTGCTCAGTCAATAACTACAAGGGATACTAGCAAAATAGCAATGGAATTAATTTAAAACAGGACTCAATGATTCACCAATGTGTAAATTTTTCCCATGCTGCTTTGTGCCTGTGTAGTTTCCATAAGTTTTCTATCAAATTTCATACTTTTGGTTGTCAATACCTTCAGAAAAAAATATTTAATTTTAAAAGTATTTTTTTTAAATGAACACTGAGAGCTATATTAATTTAGGGATCTGGATAGTGAAAAGGTTAACTGAGATATGTAGGCATGTATATTTTGGGCATTAAGCACAGGACATCCATAATCTGTACACTTAGCTTTATCAGGAAGAATTCTGTTTAGCAGTTTGGTATCAAGAAATTCCATGTATAAATTGCTAAGGACTGGTAAAAGAGGAATTCCCATTGTCATGCCAAAAAATTTTGTGTACTGCTGGTTAGTGGCTAACGCGACGGGCTGTAGTTTTGAGACTGACCACGGGTTCAATCCCGGCTGGGGTATGGTTTGTACTGCTTACCATTTAACACAAGTTTAATAAGCTCAGTGATTGTAAAATGGACAATAGTAAATTTTAACTGCATAAGTCTTCAGATAGAAACTTAGCAAGTCATCAGCTGGGAATTTTGTGAATAAAACGTCAACCCCTAAACAAAATTGTAATGTTACACTTATGACATGGTGCTTAATATGTCAAAATCATTCTTATTAAATTGGAAAAGTTAACCTACAATTGGGTTTGTCCCAATTGCCCTTTTGATAATTTGTGAGCAGAGGTGATTATAGGCCCGGCGGATTACCAAGTTGTGTGTTTTTATTACACGTGTAGGTACAAGATTTGTAGTTTTTTTTTTTAATTAACTCATTTTGCCCTTTTAATATTTTTTTTTTGTTTGAAGTTACTGTTAAGTGAATCTCTGAGATCATCTGAGAGTTTACGCAGGAGACTATTTTAGGCAATCAATCCTTGTATGATTATATTACAGAACTAAGTGTTAAACTACTACAGCCTTATAATTACTACTGCATTTGTTTTGTCTTTTTTTAGTAATATGTAAATTTTCAATATTAAGATTTTGTCTTAAAACTCACGAGTTCAGTTGGGAATATTTTATTGTGGAACTAGGTCTGGTTAGGCTTGTCAGGAAACAGGCCAAGTGTTTCCTGACGTGTGTCTTAGTCGTACGACCCACAGTTGGAGCTTTTTGGTCATCTGACCGAGGCCTTCCACTGGCTTACCCCACCACCCCTTTAATGACTTTTGTTATGCCTAAAACCATTTTATGGGTTTTGTACAGAAAGTTGTAGACGTATGCTCAAATAAATGGTGTTTACTATTTAAGCAAATGACTACCTGGTAGATGAGAGACACAGGCAACACTTAGGCAACTTTATTCAGAAACATTTCGCCTACACAGTAGGCTTTTTCAGTTTGGTACAGAAAGTATTGTATGCCATTTGATAATCATATGACTACCTGCAGTAAATAATAGCTGGATCTCTGGTCACAGGACAGATCCTCTCTAAAACGTTCCCTGCAGTGCTGTATGAGCTGTTTTTGAAGCCCAGAGTGTGTAGATCAGAAAAATGGGAAATTAATCAAGAAAAAGGGAAATTTTTCAATTACAGAAAATGGGAAGTTAATCATAGAAAAAGGGAAATTTTCAATTACAGAAAATGGGAAGTTTAATCATAGAAAATGGGAAATCATAGAAAAAGGGAAATTAATCATAGAAAATGGAAATTTTCAATTACAGAAAATGGGAAATTAATTTAGAAAATGGGAAATTTTTAATTACAGAAAATGGGAAATTAATCATAGAAAATGGGAAAAATTTTTAAATACAGAAAATGGGAAATTAATCATAGAAAATGGGAATTTTTTAATTACAGAAAATGGGAAGTTAATCATAGAAAATGGTAAATCATAGAAAAAGGGAAATTAATCAAGAAAATGGAAATTTCAATTACAGAAAATGGGGGAAAAAAATCATA
>NW_026474537.1:0-10356 GCF_026875155.1 Cherax quadricarinatus
TCTTTTAACACGCAGCTAGAAAGGGATATTGTGCGAAATGAGTTTTGTTGTTTGGGGGCTTGGGATGGGAACAGTGAGGTATTGTCCATGATTAGGGAGCCCCCATGACATAACATGTTTTTAAAATTAAAGAATGGATTACCGGGAAAGACACAGAAATCTGATTGTTGTAAGTAATACCATCCCACCAGGCGCGTGGATTTCCCCTTTAGTTAGTGCTGCATCAATTTCATAATTAGTAAAAGGAATGTTGCAGCATCTCCCTTGCATCATATTTGTCCTTTAAATTTTTGCCTTGGGTACTGGGAAAATGTCAAAGCTAGGGGCACCCCAAAGCACGGTAACTCATCGCCTATGCAAGGGATGAGGTGGGGGCGTTGCCCGTTCTGTACCCTTAATTTTCTTTTTTGTCCCCCATGCCGGCAAAGTGGGGTGAGCAGAACCATTGAAAAAATTGCCCGTCTGTTTGCCGCGCCGTCATCGCCTCGGGCAGCAGAAAGGGGCTTTTGGGAAGACCCTCAGATTTCGGGGGTCGAGGGTTTCTATAGGCTAGGCCTAGCCCGCGAGCAATTTTTCAATGTTCGAATTTTGGAATCTTTTAAATAGGTATATTTTTTATAAGATTATGTTATTAGGGAAGTCATTTGGTTTTAAATTAGTAGGGGTTTCAGAGGGGGCTCTAAAAGTTCTGAATACTGCTCAAAAGGTCATTGTTAAAAGTCTTACAGAGGGACACTCTGGAATTATACCAGTCAGTCAATGTCAACAAAGCATCATGTTGATCGGGGGAAAATTTAAAAACGTTTCCATTTAAATTCCCACCAGGAAGGATATATTACCCTATCTAGAAGGTTAGCCCTTGGGGGAAAAGATCAGAGCTTTCTGTCCAATGGAAGACTCACACTGGCGAAGTAAGTTGAACCCCACAGATCAAAGGCACCTCCATGATATGTGTGGGTTTAAGGTCCCTACAAATTTTCCCTTTCATGATGTTTAAGATGCAAACATTGATTGCCATTACGATTCCAAACTGAGTTTCCAATGCTTTTTTTGTCTTGCATTTTTAACACCAATAATGAGAGTAGGTTCAGACTACACAAGTTGGGGACTCCAATAATTAAAATTATCAGCAGGGGCGTACAAGTTAAATATGTTGAGGCAGAGTTCCCAAAATAAATCCTAACAATTGTACTGTGCCCCTCGTTTTATGTGCAAGAAGTTGATGGGGAAGTGATTTTTTTAAAATATAGAACACTTTTTTGACAGGCCCCCGGGAACAAAGTTGATGTTGTTTTCCCTGACACACCAAATTTTATATTTGGGGGGGAGGGGGGGATTAGAGTTATCTAGATGGAAGGGGGCTTGGGATTGTTGTAAAGCTGCTGTTATTATTTGGGGGGGTCTGGGGGGGAATTTTTTGGGGGGTGATGCCCCCCCGACCTGGTCTTAATTAAAAAATTTAAAATAAGAGGTTGAATATTTTTTTGGTCTCCAAAAAAATTTAAAACCCCTTGTAAAATTTTGAAATTTTTAACTTTGAGGGTTAAAAACCTGAGATATCCCAAAATCTGATTAACCCAGTCTAGTTTTTTTCCACTGGGGTTCTTTAAGGCTTCTCTCTTCACCCTGTTCATTTCTTTTCCATCATACCTTGAGAGGTATCATTTTCTGAACCATGTCATCCCCTTTCTCCCCTTCCCAAAAATTTTGTATCTTTACTATAGAGATGTGCCCCCTGTTTATTAAAGATTATCAATTGCACTTATGTGCTACTGATGTGTACACTAATGGCTCTAAATGCTCTGATTTAAAATGGCCAGTTTATCCGGAGTGTGATACAGAGATGCTCACAACAGGTTTTTCATGGCAAATTTATAACCTGGGGGTGATAATGTCAGAGGATCTCGTCTTCAAAGACCTAACAATGTATCTACTGCATCTGTTAGGAAAATGATAGGATGATAATGAGAACCTTCCAAACTAGGGAACCAGCCCATGACAATTCTCTTCAATTCACTTGTTCTCTCTAGCTGGAATTTCTGCTGTACATTAACTGTTCCCTTCAAGGCAGGCGAAATTGCTGACCTGCAGAGAGTAAAAAGAACTTTCAGGCACACAAGTACGATAAGGCACTTAAAATTTCTGGGAACGGTTAAGTCCCTTGATTTGTATTACCTGGAATGAAGACAAGAGGGATACAGGATAATATACACTTTGGAAAATCCTAGAGGGATTAATACCAAACTTGCACAAGAAAAAACACTCCAGGTGAAAGCAAAAGGCTTGGCAGGAGATGCAACATTCCCCGATGAAAAGCAGGGGCGGCATGAGTTTCAACCGAGAAACAACGCAATAAGTGTCTGGGGGCAAGACTGTTCAACTGCCACGCAGCATACATAAGGGGGATTACCAAAAGACCTTGGTTGTCTTCAAAAAGGACTTTGGACAGGCACCCTAAAGTCAGTATCTGACCACCAGACTGTGGTTCGTATGTCAGTTTACATGCGGGCCCGCAGTAACAGCCCGGTTGATTAGACCCCGATCCACCACGAGGCCTGGTCTCAGACAGAGCCACAGGGGCATTGACCCCCGAAACCCTCTCCAGGTATACTTCAGGTGTCATGTAAAAGGGGGTTCAGACAATGAAGAAATTAGAGGGGAAAAAAACAGCCTTGTATCATGCTAAAACTATCTCATGATATTTTAAAAAAGCATATTCAATAACAGACAAAAAATAGCTCAACTGTAGTGATTTTGGGCATTTTTTCAATCCAACCGATTTAAATAACATAAGCTCTTGTTAAGTGATACAATGAATACGGGACTGTTTTTTTGGATCAGTTATTTTTTAAGGTCTGAACAGCTTAATGAAACCATTGGCATTCTCTATTAAGGCTTCATAGAAAAAAAGGGCCTCATATGGTTGTAAAATGATCTGATTTTACCCTTTTCATTGTACATTCTTGTTCAGCATAAAAATAGTAACCCTGGCATGATTTTAAGTTATTTTTTAAAATCCAACAAAATTTGGCTAAAAAATGATACTTTATTCAGTGATTTTTTTTAGGCAAAAAACTTTTTCTCTAAATTGGAAAATGGTTATGATGACCCTGTTGGATCAATTACTTCCCACAACATAAAAAAAAACCTGTATTATCGCTTTCATGGAAGGTTATAAGA
This sequence comes from Cherax quadricarinatus, assembly GCF_026875155.1. Classification (NCBI taxonomy): domain Eukaryota; kingdom Metazoa; phylum Arthropoda; class Malacostraca; order Decapoda; family Parastacidae; genus Cherax; species Cherax quadricarinatus. The sequence goes on from NW_026474537.1 coordinate 3,181, forward strand.
GTTTTGACAACAAACAGCAGCAGTGGCAGTCTAGCCTCACTATTTCTTCAACCACAGGGCAATCATAGCTCCTGTGATGACCTAATTGCAGGTACTACTGCACTTACACATGTAGCACCCATCATGACCTAAGAAAACCAACAGTGGATACCTAAACCCTGATAAAATAGACAACCAAAGAAAGACTGCCATGTAAACTCTAGTACTGACCTGCTGCCAGACAAACACTTAACCCATGCTCTGTGTACATAAAGCTCTCTCTCCTACTTCACATCCCCAAAACAACTACTACAGTGATATGAGAGCAAATCACAGAAGAAACAACACCAAGAAAAACACCTAGGAATCTACTATTTAACTTTTTTTACCCAGCAGGACGCCTGTGTATCATCCACCACATTACCACCGTCCGGGGGCCACTCAACAATAACAACACTAAACATGGCCAACCCCCTTTTCTGGCTCCCCTTCCTTCCCAGGCTTCACCCACTCCTGCTAATCTCTCAGGTATGACCAACAATCCTGATGCATTTAAGTCATACATCATTGCACTAACTACTGAAAATACAAATCTTCAGACATCACTAGCTCAACACGAATCCAAGACAGCCAATCTCAAGCACAAGACCCCTTAACCTGAAGAGAAAATTACAACACATGGAATGACTGACTTCAACAAGACTACAAACAGCCATAGCCAGTCATACTGAACAAATAGGGATAATTAAACACTAAGGCTGAAGAAACTGTCAAGGACTGGAACAAATCAAATCTATTTTACAATAGGGTAATTAATTCATTACACATTTTGTTTACTGTCCATATTAAATCAGTGGTACCTCAGGATACGAACTTATTTTGTTCCAGAAGGCTGTTTGAGTGCTGATAACGAACGAATTGTTCCCATAAGGAACAATGTAAATTAGATTAATCCATTTCAGACTCTCAAAAATACACTTACAAAAGCACTTACATAAATACACTTACATATATACACTTACAAAAGTACTTAACATAAATACACTTACAAACTGTTCAAAGTTTTGAGCTGTTCGTAAACCCAAGGTACCACTGTATTTCCATTCTTTTAGTTAAGCTTCCTTGTTCAAGTATAGTACTATCCACATTATATTTTTTACTATACTGTTAAAAGTGTGTTACTTAGCAACACCAGGTGCAATAAAGTGCTAAATAGGTCAAAGTGTTAGCGTTTTTTAGTGTTTTTTATTAACTCATGGTTCATCCATTTTTAGCTTTAAAGAGTATTTTAAAATCTATAACTCATCCTGGTTATGGTTAACAGTAATGTTTTTCATTCTGATAATTGCAACAGCTTAATTCCTATGCCCCTTTCTGAAATACTTTTACTCTGCCTTTACTCTTATAAATATAAATACAATCCTGTTTTTATACCTGCAAAAATAATCCAACAGTAATTGCCTTTACTACACGCAATCAGTGCCACGAACTTAACAGTTTTAAATTATGATGTTTAGATCATTGAGTAAACACTATGAGCCTCCTTGCACTCTTAAGTCTATAAATGCATTTAAAACTTTCATTTTTACTAAAACCCTGACTAAAACACGCTTGAAGACTATTTCCTGACCTGGTTACATACCCATACAAACTGCGGGATGATCAATATATGGGGCAGACTCCTTCTTTCGCTACAGCACCTCTAGATTCTAACTTTAACTGTAAATTTCATGGATTTTCAAGTATTCTGTTCCCCATCTGCCCAAAAAATTATTAAAACACTAACCTTAACATGTTTCATCTCTAGCATTTACCTTATAGCATCATAAGATTTCTTTTAAACTAAAAACATTTTAGACATTTTGAAAATGAAATGGGTTTTTGCCCGTAAGTACCCATAGTGTCAAAAGACATCTTTTTAAAAAAAAAAGTTTTACACCTCGAACACCATTGGTTTACGCCTGTGTGTATTGCATAGTTTCACAAGATGGCTTTTTTTAAACTAAAACATCTCCCCCACTTGAGCATGATATGGCTTATGGCCTGGTGTATTCGAATGTTTTTGTAAGATAGGGTTTTTGATTAAAACTTTTTGGCACTCCGAACACGGTATGGGTTTTTCGCCTTGTGTATTGCTATGTGCCACAAGACTCCCCTTTTTCAAAAAAAACATTTCAGCATTCTGAAAAATGAATTTTTTAAAACGCTGTATGGACCCATATTTTCCACAAGACGCCCTTTTTTACTTAAACATTCAACATCCAAACAAGATATGGCTTTTCGCCTGTGTGCACTCGATAGCGCCACAACTGACTTTTTTTAGAAAGCATTTAGAATTTGAAAAATCATTTGGGTTCCCTTTTCGGACTTTTAAATGTCTTACAAGACTTTCGTCCCCTAAAAAATTTCAGACATTTAAAATAAAAGGGCTTCCCTAGTGTGTACTTTACTGTCTTACAAGGTTGTCTTGTCCACAAAGCTTTCAGCTTTTTAAACATTATTGGTTTATCATGTAACTCAAATAAATCTTAAGGCTGTTTTTGTGCTAAAAACATTTAAAACCCATTCTGGACACGAAATGGTTTTTTCCTGTAGAGTCGTTTTTGTTCACAAGATTGCCTTTATCATTAAAAAATTTCATACACTCTGAAAACGATAGGTTTCTCTCCCAGGGTATCAGCTATGTTCACAAGAGACTTTTTAAGGGTAAAACATTCAGACATTTTAAGCAAACCATGTGGTTTTCTCCTGTAGTACTTTGCTCGTGTGTCAAAAATAAAATTTATGACAAAGGTTTTCGACACCCCGGGGACCCGGGATGGGGTTTATCTTTTTGATTTTCCATATTTTTTAAAGGTATTTAATTTGAAATTTTGTTCTTAGTGGTTTGTTTAAAAATTTTTATACCTCAGGGTATTCAAAATTTTGGGGTTAAATATTTTGAACACGACATATCGTTTTCCTTGGTTTTAATTTTCCCCGTTAAAATTTTTTTTGCAAAATTATTCCTACCCATGAGAGTATATATTTCCATTTTGTTTTTTAAGCCGAATGATTTTTTTTTTTGTGTGTTAAAAAGGGGCAATGTATGTACGGGCAACTGTAATACACTGAAAATATATTTATTTTCTCTCTCTTTAAATTCTAGACAAAAGAATTACCAATTTGATTTTTTTATAAATGCATGCAAATTTTTTTTTTTGAATTCCCAAAATCAAAGTAAAATTTGTAATTAGTAAAACCTGATGATTAAAAATTCACAAAAAAAATGTTGCTGTTTTGAAGTAGGGGCATTGACGGTAATGGCCCAACCTGGTAGTGTTCCACAAAATACTTCAGTAATATTAGTCGTTGTTCGGGGTTTTTTGATTACTGAAGAATAGTGACTGAAATGACAAAACCGGGGAAAAGTTCCACACAATCCTTCAGAAATATTAGTCTTGTTCAGGTTTTTCAAAAAGCCTGAAGACATAGTGACTGTAAGGCACACCTGGGTGTTCCACACAATACTTTTGCAACAGAAACACAAGTAAATAAAACAATTTTCCACCATTTCAAACACAAATATTGAACTATTAAAAAAAAATTCCCATTATCACATTTCCACAAATAAAAGTTCATTTGTTATTTTTTAGGTTTGATAGATTTTATAAGCATGATTTGTCTGTTTATCTGTAAAGATAAATCCTGTTTAAATAAAAAATTTAATTTAACTATGACTGTGTAAACAAATGCCTGAACAATTTTTAAATTTATATTCACGGGGAAAAACTAACCCCCAAAAAGGTATTAGTGTTTTCCAAAAGGGAAATAAACATGTTCACCAAGGAAAGGGGGGGTACTTTTTTTTCTGGTTTCAAAGATTTCATGTGTGTGAGAACTTTTACACAATTTATATTTATCTTCATGCATTATTTTTAAAAGAAACTAAAAAAACTCGATGTAACCCCAGGTGCAATGTCTCTGGAATGAACATGTAAATGAAACTGCTTTTTAAGTGAAGGAAGACCCTTTGGGGAAAAAAAAGGTTACTTTCCCCAAAACATCCACCCCTTTCCCCCCAAAAAATTTTTTTAAATTTATGTCAACTTGACATTCTTATGGCATGTAGTACACACAGTTATTAGCATTTTACACTGTTGTTTACGAGTGATAAGTTTTTGGGGCCCTCAGTACATGTAACAGTAAAACCCGATTTAAGGGACCTCCATTAACAGGTTCGAAAAAAATGGACAAATCGCTGTGTCAGCATAATCGTCATCACTCTTCACTTTCCCAATATTTACTGTTTTCCCTTTTATTACTGTAGTAACTGCATTATATACAAGCACTCTGCCCATGTAGGTCCCTCGTACCCTTTCCCCCCAAAAATTACATACACACATAAATAAAAATATGTATATAAAAAAAGTCACCTCACTTCCTAATTAATACATCAACACATGCTATCCCCAACAAAACTAATCACTTTTACCCGCAAAAATAACTCATTTACCTACAAAAAAATAATCACTTTACCCCAGCAAAACTAACTCAATATACCTAACAAAAAATAATCAATAACCTAACAAAACTAACTCAATATACCTAAAAAAACTAACTTATACCTAGCAAAACTAAATAACTTTTACCTAGCAAAACTAAAATCATTATACCTAGCAAAACTAACTCACTTAACCACAAAACTAACTCACTTTTACTACAAAATAAATCAATATACCCAACAAAAAACTCAATTTACCCAACAAAAACTAACTCAAAATACCTAACAAAACTAACTCACTTTTACCTAGCAAAAAATAACTCAATTATACCTAACAAAACAATCACTTAACTAAAAAAACCAACTCACTTTTACTTAAAACCAACTACTTTTAACCTAACAAAACCCAATCGCTTTTTCCTAACAAAACCAATCACTTATACTTAAAAAAACTAACTATTAACCTAAAAATACCCAAACCCCCATCCTAACAAAACCAACCACTTTCCCTAACAAAACCAACCACTTTACCAACAAAACCCAAATTTATTTATACCAAACAAAACAACTCATCTGTACCTAAAAAAACCCAAATCGTCATACCTAACAAAAAAACTCTTTTAAACCAAACAAAACTAATCATCTAACCTAACAAAGCCAATTCCCCTTTAACTATTTTATGAAATCAGGATTTTTTAGAAACTAATCTTTTTAACCCTTTTGACTGTGAACCCCCAACCGGGTGCTCCTGGTGCGCAAAATTTAAAAAAAAAAAAAAATTATTTTTTCTTATAAAATGAAAGAAAATTTTTTTCCCATTGAAATCCCAAAAAAAAAAACGAAATTGAGGGAAAATGACGGAATTATCTCTTGCGAAGTAAGCCCCTCACCTGTTTACAAATCGGTGATTTCGCCCACTTTGACCCCTATTTGGGTAATCCAATTTTCCCATCGCCCAAACCATAGTATTTCTTTAGAACTCCTTTTTTCATCGATTGAGCACAAAAAACTGCCCATTTACCGATTTCAATACCTAATAATGTTCAGAAAAATTTTAAATTTGGGCCAAAAACACGAAACAAAAAAATGACAATTTTAAAAAAAGGTCCGAATGAAAAATGCAGACATTCCTCTCTAAAAAAACATTTTTTTTGCTGATCAGTTATTCTCCAGCCCCCCTGAAAATTTCTCTTTCTTTCTATTTTGAATTTTTATTCAAACAAAAAATAGGATTTATATTTTGCAGACACGCAATACTGTAATAAATTTTATAAAAACTCAAACCCCTTCATGACTGCATATTGAAGGCTTTGGACATTATTGGACAATGGGATCATTTGTTTACTTTTGAACATTGGCAAAAATCAAAAAATTTCCATTACTTTGAGTCCATTTTTTAGGTTTTTTTATAGTAAAATCAATCAAAATCACCCCATTTCTAAAAATGTTTTTCCCTTCATCAAATGAGACCCAAAAAAACGGAATACAACCATAAAACAGTGGACCCCCCCCATAAAAGATTACCCCCGAATGCGACCAATTTTAAGTGTATTTTTTAAGTGCTTTGTACGTGTATTTTTTGGGGGTCGAAATGGACTAATCACTTTACAATATTTCTTAGGGAAAAATTTTGGGTCTTTCTGGCACCTAAACAACTTCTGAGTGAAAAAATATCTTTAAACCCCGGGGTTTTTCCACTGTACATACAAAAAAGACCACAAAGTGGGGCATTTTAATTAAAAAAACGGTCAATTTTTTTTTTCTCTTTAGCACTGGGGCTCCCAGGTTTTTTTTTATGGTGCACACTAAACCACCAGCCCATTCTCTCACATGGGCCCTACCAACTTTCTCCTGCTTGTTTTAAACCCGCTAGAATTTTATGAGTATAATACGCAAACCGGTACCTCAAAGAGTAAATACGCCGCGACAGTAAAAAGGGTTAAAAGTATTAATACATACTTAACCCTTAAAACTGTCCAAGCGATCTACTTCAAAAGCGTGTGCCCCAAACAGTAGTTACTTTTTTTTTACATATTTCAATATAACAAAAAAAAAAAACGTAGATCAAAGTTTTTTTTTTACACTTTTAAATTTAAAAAAAAAAAGATCTCTTTTTTTACATCACTTTTAAAGTTGAAAAAACGGAATCGTTGGAATTTAAGGGTTAAAAAATTTTACATGGGGCCCCCGGTTAAAAGATTTTTTAAACCGTGCAAGAGGGGCCCCCGTTATGCGAAATATCTTATGCGAAGAATTTTTCCCCATAAAAATAATGGAAATAAAAATTAATCCGGCAAGACGCCCAAAAGTAGAAAAAAATTTTTTTTTTCCAATGAAATGTAATTTTAATACCCAAACTGAAAAAAGGGATGCACAATTACATGCACTTCTTTTTGAAGATTGGGGATGATTGATGGGGTGGGAGGAGGGGGGGAAACATTATCTTCTTACTTTTAGAAGGGGAATCCCCCTTTTTGGGTTGAGGTACAAGTCCCTTTTTTGGGTTACTTCCCTTCTTTATTTTTAAAGCACTAGACCAGCTTTAAGCATGACCTCTGTCGCACAACAAATCTTTCCCTAGAGCTCTGTACTCCCTTTTCCCTTTAAGCTTTCCTAAAATGGGCCATAACTTGTATTGAAATAGTACCCGCACGGGTTGCAACAGCTGTGTCAGGGTATTTTCATCTATAAAGGTTTCAGTTTCCCCCCCCACT
>NW_026474538.1:0-10620 GCF_026875155.1 Cherax quadricarinatus
GGTTTGTTTTCATTTTAAAGTGACATTATAAGTTTGCGTATAGTTTGTGTTCATGTTTTTTTTTTTTTTTTCATGCCCCAAAAATGGGGGGGGAGTTCTTGGTTATAGTGATTTGGGGGGTTTTAAAAAAAGGATTTAAGGGTGATGTTAAACTTATTTTTGGGAGTTTTTTGACGGTGTTTGGGTAGTATTCAGGGGTGTTTTTGGTAGTAACAGTAGTGTTTTTGGATATTCGGAGGTTTTGATGGGTTTTTTTGAATGTTCAAAGATGTCAGAGTTTTTTTGAAGAAGATCAGGGGGTTCAGAGTTGGTTCAAATTTAGTCGTTTTAGATAGGAATTTCAGTCAAATGATGAGTTATTTTTTTTTTGGCTAATGTTGTAAAGTCTGGAAATGAGGGAGGATTTGGGGGGGGTGGATGAAATTTTAAGAATGTGTATGTAGATAATTGAGCTGTAAAATTTATTTGGGAGAAATCAAAATGATTTTTTGGAAGTGTTTCTTTTTTTGGGAAATGTTCAAAAGTTTTTATGTGAGTACTAAAATCTTTAGAGAGTGTTCGAAGTAAACTTGGGGTGTTCTGTAGTGAGTTAAAAGGTTGGGGGATGAGAGATATTGAAAAAAGGGGGGGCCAAATGATGAGGAGTGTTTTTAAGGGGGTTCAAAGTAAGTGGTAGGTTAGGATAAGTTAGGTTAGGGGTTATTTTGGTTAGGTTGGTTTTGGTTTAGGTTGGAAAGTTAGGGTTGGTTAGGAAAATTAGGGTTTGGTTAGATTTGATTAGGATAAGTTAGGTTAGGGTTTGTTTTTTATTTGGTTTTTGGGGATGTTGGTTTGGGTATTTTTGGTTTGGGAAAATTTGAAAGGTTAGGTTGGTTTTTTTGTTAATTAAATAAAAGGATTTTTTTAGGTTGGTTTGGTTGGAAAGGAGGGGAAAAAAAAGGGTTGTTAGGTTAAGTTGGTAGGAGCGGTTATTTTGGTAAGGTTTATTTAGGTTTAATTTGGATAAGGTTTTGTGGAGTTAGGTTTTATTAGGGGGGTTAGGTTGGAAGAGGTTGGGATTGTTTTGGTTTAGGGGGGTGAGTTTGGTTTTGGGAGGTTTTTTTAGGTTAGGAATTGGTTGTTGGTTTTAGGGGTTGGGCAGTTGGGTTTAAAGGGTTTTTCTCCTTGGTGTTACCCGCATTTCCCCTTTTGGGGGGGGGGGGTGTTCAATTATCTTAAAACATTGGGGGAACGATTGTTTTTGGGGGGGGGGGGGGGGTAAAATTTCTAACAGGGGTGTTTTACAAACAAGAAAATTTTTAATGGGGTTGTTTTAACGAAAAAAACAAAAATTTTCAAAACTTTTTTTTTGGAAATATCCAAATGAGGTTAAGTAATTTCTGGAGTCCCAAATGTTTTTTGGGGGGGTGTTCCCAAAATTATTTTGGTTGGTTGGATAGTTCGGCTAGGTTGGGGTTGGTTAAATAGGTTAGGTTAGGTTTTTGTTGGTTGGGGAAAGGTTAGGTTGGGTTAGGTTAGGTTGGAAGGTTAGGTTAGGTTGGCAAGGTTGGGTTGGGGTTAGGTAATGGTTGGGCAAGGTTGGGTTTTGGTTGGGTTAGGTTATTTAAAGTTAGGAACGGTTAGGATGGGTTAGGAAAGGTTAGATTGGGTTAGGAAAAGGGTTAGGTAAAGGTTAGGTTGGTTATTTTAGGAAAGTTATTTTAGGTTAGGTAAGGTTAGGTAAAGGTTGGGTGGGTTATGTTAGGAAAGGGTTGGGTTAGGCTAGGTTAGGTTAGGTTAGGTTAGGTTGGGTTGGTTGGGTTAGGAAATGGTTGGGAAAGGGTTGGGTTAGGTTGGGTTAGGTTAGGTTGGGTTTAGGTTAGGTTAGGTTAGGTTGGTTTTTAGGTAAGGGTTAGGAAAGGTTAGTTTTAGGTTGGGTAAAGGTTAGGAAAAAGGTGGGTTTAGGTTAGGTTAATTTTGGTAAGGTTAGGAAGGTTGGTTATTTTGGTTGGTTAGGTTAGGATAGGTTGGGTTTTAGGTTGGTTTAGGCTTGCTGGAAAATTGGGTTAGGGTATGTTATGTTAGGTTGGTTGGGTTAGGTTGGGTGCGTGTGTTTTGGGTGTTGTGTGGTGTGGGTGGGTGTGTGTGTGTGTGTGTGTGTTTTGGGTGTCATAGAGTTTTTTTTTGTAAAAAATCGGGGTTACAGTGATGATATTAGTTAAAACGAGTAAAATTTTTTGGTAATTGAGGGGGGGTATGACCCGAATTAGAGTTACCGAAAAAAAAAAGATATAAGTGGGTTGTATGAAATTAGTTTAAAAAACGTTTTTAAAAGGGGTTTTTGAGGGTGTTCAAGGTGTTTGTGGTATTCAAAGGTGTTTTTTTGAAGGTGTACAAATGATTATGAGAGTGTTTTGGGGGTGTTCAAAGTAAAGTGTTTGAGTTAGTTTTTGTGACTTTTTTTTTCTGATGTATTGTGCCCCCTTAATAACTTTAATGAACTAAAAGGGTAAAAACGAGAAAATGCCTAGTCTGGAGACTGAGGGATGAGTTGTAATTTAATGAATTGTGTAAGTGCAGATAAATTAGAGATGTCAAATCTTATTTGGGAGTACTTAAATAGTGTTTTGGAAATGTTCAAAGGTGTTCAAAGGTGTTTTGAGTGTGTTCAAAGGTGTTTTGAAGGTGATCAAGGGTGTTTTGAAGGTGTTCAAAGGTGTTTTGAGGTTATTCAAAGGTGTTTCGAGTGTGTTCAAATGTGTTTTGAAGGTGTTGAAGGGTGTTTTGATTGAATTCAGCGGTGTTTTAGTAGTATTTCAGTGGTGTAATTGGGAGTACTCAAATTGTGTTTTTTGGAAGTGTTTCATGGTGATTTTGGTGGTGTTTTGAGTGTATTCAGTGGTGTTTTAGTATTCAGTGGTGTAATTGGGAGTACTCAAATTGTGTTTTTTTGGAAGTGTTTCAGTGTTTATTGGAAATTTTAAAAGGGTTTTTTTGAAGGTGTTCAAGAGTGTTTTGAAGGTGTTCAAGGGTTTTTTGGGGGTTGGAAGGGTGTTTGTTTAAAATTCGCGGTTTTTTTGTAGAAATCAGTGGTGTAATTGGGAGTACTCAAATAGGTTTTGGGAAAATGTTCAAAGGTTTTTTTGAAGTTGTTCAAGGTGTTTTGAAGGTTTCAAGGGGTTTTAAGGTTTGAGGGGTGTTTTGATTAAATTCGCGGTTTTTAGTAGTATTCAGTGGTGAAATTGGGTACTCAAATTGTGTTTTTTTGGGAAAGTGTTTCATGGGATTTTTGGTGTTTTGGGTTGTATTCATTGGGGTTTTAGTATTCTGGTTTTTTGGGAGTACTAAAATTGTTTTTGGAAGTTTTCATGTTGTTTGGAAATGTTCAAAGGTTTCAAAGGTGTTCAAAGGTGTTTTGGTGTTTTCAAATTTGTTTTTTTTGAAGGTGGTAAAGGGTGTTAAAGGGTGTTTTAAAGTGTTAAAAGGGGGTTTTTTGAGGTTATTCAAAGGTGTTTAAAGGGTGTTAAAGGGTGTTTTGTGGTATTCAAAGGTGTTTTTTGAAGGGTGTACAATGATTAGAAGTATTATGAAGGTGTTCAATGTGGAAGAGTACTTATGAAGGTGTTTGGAGTTTTCAAGGTGATTTTGGGGGTGTTCGAATGGTTTTGGAGTATTTCATGTTGTTTGGAAAATGAAAAAAGGTATTTTGGAGTATTCAAATGATTTAAGAGAGTGTTTGAAGGTGTTAAAAGTGGGGGTTTTGGGGTGCGTTTTTAATTCGTAAATGTAAAATTGTGCTAGTGAATTTATCAAAAAGTGGTTATAATTTTTGGTGACTTTTGAGTACGGGGCCCTTAAAAAACTTTAATGAACTAAAGGGTTTAAAAGAAAAAATTGGGGGTTAGAGGAAATTGTGAGGTTTTGGGTTTGGAGTGGAGGGTTGGGGAGGGGGGGAGGAGGTTACTTCGGGGGGGGTGACCTAGATGAAAATAGTTAAAACGGAAAAATGTCTAACTTGTGTTGTAAAAAAAATTTTTGGATTGTTGGGGGTATTACCAAAAAAATGTAAATTTTTTGGTTTAACCGGGGTTTAAGGTAAAAAATGTTTTCCCTATGATGTAGGACTATATCCCCTTTTATTAACTTGAATGAAAAAAAGGGTCGTCTGATTAAAACCTGTGTGTTTGGGGGGCATCGCGTGACGTCACTGACCCTCGGTAAAAACATTAATGAAGGAAATGAGTCACACTTGTTTAACCCGTTGTAAGCATGCCCCTAGGAGGAGTTCATTTTAATGCTTACCCCCGAGGGGGGAATCCAAAAAACCTTGATCCAAGGAGATGGATCTTGGTATTACGAGGGAAATTTTTTGGGTTGGGGGGGAAAGTGAGAGGGGAACCCCAAAAAATTTGATCCAAGGAGATGGATCTGTATTGTCAGAAAAATTTGGGGGGTGAAAGGAGGGGGACCCAAAAAAAAACCCTTTATCCCAAGGGATGGGACTTTCGAAAAAACCCTAGGGGGAAACCAAAAACTTTTTACGGGGATGAGAAATTTTGAAAACCCAAGGGGGGGAATCCAAAAACTTTTTTATCGAGAAATTTTGGGGTTGGGGGGGGGAAAGTGGGAGGGGATCCGGGGAAATGGAGACTTTGTATTTAAAACCCCCTAGGGGGGGGTTCCAAAACTGTATTTCGAGAAATTTGGGGGTGGGGGGTGAAAGGAGGGGTACCCAAAAAACCTTTTCCCAGGAATTGGAGACTTTCGAAACCCCCCTAGGGGGGAATCCAAAAAATTTGGAATTGAAAATTTTGGGGTGGGGGTTAAATTTAGAGGGGGAACTTTAAAAAATTGATCCCAGAATTTCAAAACCCCATAGGGGGGGTCCAAAAAAAAAATTGATCGAGGAGATGGAGAATTTCGAAAACCCCATAGGGGGGAATCCAAAAAAATTGTATTGTCGAGAATTTTTGGGGGTTGGGGGTGAAAGTGGGAGGGGGGATCCGAGGAATGGGACTTTAAAATTGGAACCCCATAGGGGGGGGGTATCCAAAACTTGTATTACGAGAAAAATTTGGGGGTGGGGGGTGAAAGGGGGGGTACCCCAAAAACCCTTTACCGAGGGAAATTGGAGACTTCGAAACCCCCCGGGGGGAAACCAAAAACTTGGTTTATTTAGAAATTTGGGTGGGGGGTAAAGTGAGGGGGGGAAACCCTTAAAAACTTGATCCGGGAATTTCGAAAAACCCCCTAGGGGGGGAATCCAAAAAAAAAAAATTTATCCCGGGGATGGAGAATTTTGAAAACCCCCTAGGGGGGGGTCCCAAAAACTTTATTGTGAGAAAATTTTTGGGGTTGGGGGTGAAAATGGGAGGGGGGTCCCAGGAAGTGGAGACTTTGATATTGAGAAAAACCCCTAGGGGGGATATCCAAAAAATTGTATTACGGGAAAAAAATTGGGGTGGGGGGTGAAAGGGGGGGGGTACCCAAAAAACCTTGATCCCAGGAATTGGAGACTTTCGAAACCCCCCTAGGGGGGGAAACCCAAAAATTTTATTCGAGAAATTTTTTGGGGGTTTGGGGGGTTTAAAGTGGGAGGGGATCCCAGGAGATGGGGAGCAAAAGAAAATGAAATTCAAAAAAAATTCGAAAAAATCGGAAAAAAATGGGGGCGCGGGGGCGATCCCGGGTGCGCTGCGAAGGGGCGGAAGGCCCCGGGGGGGGGGTTTGCGAAGGGGGCGGGCACGCGCGGGGGGGCGCGCGGGCGCGGCGCGCGGCCCGGGCGCGGGCGCGACGGCGGGGGGCGGAAGGGGGGGGGGGTCGTGGGCGGGGGGGTTGGTTGGGGGGTCAAGGGGAGGTAGCTCGAGGGCGAGGTATGGTCAAAACCGGAAGTAAACTGGTGTGAAAAGGTACCCTCCACGCTGGTCCCAACGGAAAGGGTTTCTCTGCCGCACGGCTAAACCCCGGGAAGGGGGGTCCAGCCTGCCTTTTTTTCCCGGGGGATGCTCCCGCGCTTTTAACTCTTATATTATATTTTTATTTATATATTTATATAAATATATATTATAATTATATTATAATTTTAAAAATATATATATATATATATGTAATATATTTATATATATATATATTTTTATATATATATTTTATATTATATATATAATATTATATTTTTATTTTATATATTTATATATTGTTTTCCAACCACGGAACCAGGAGTTTTAAAATATTCCTATACTTTACTCGCCCCCGGGGACTGGGAAGTAACCCCCTTTGTTCCCGGGGGAAAGGGGAATTTTTTTCTAATGCCTTTATTAAGAGATCTTCAGTTTAAGGCCCCTTTTCATGGTAAGTTCCCTTTAGAGAGGCCCATGATTCAGGGGAAAAGGGTCTTGATCTAAGGAATTAGGTTACTCTTTCCCCTTTTTCCAGTTAACCCATTTCCCCTTTAAGGGGTTTGCGCTTTTCCCCTAATAATAAAATAATAATAATTTAAAAAAATAATTTTTAAATAATAATAAAAATAATAATTAAAAATAATAATAATAATAATAATAAAAATAATAATAATAATAATAATAAAAAAACAACAAAACAAAAACAATAAAATAATATAATAATAAAAATAATAATAATATAATAATAAATAATAATAATAATAATAAAATAATAGAAAAAATTTAAAAATAAAAAAATAATAATATAATAATAATAAATAATAATTTAAATAATAATAGTAATAAAATATAATTATAAATATAAATAAAATTAAATCAATAAAAATAGTTAAAATAATATAGTGATAAAATAAACAACAAAAATAAAAATAATAGTAATAACAACAATATTAACAATAAAAACAACGGCATCAGGAAGCGGGAATATTTAAATAAACATTAAACACAACTGAAAGGCCTTATTTACAAAAAAAAAAAAAAGACTTCGTGGTCAGACTCATGTTCAGTGTCAACCAGGAGCGACATCTGTTTTGGAGAAAAAGGAGAAGTACTCTGAATGTAGTTTCTGTTGTGTTTCTACATGAATACAGCTTTGTAAAGCTCTGTTTCAGAGTGAAGTGAAGTCTGTGATGAAGAGGAAACAAGAAAAATGAAAAAGAGAATGGTTTGAGTGAAAAATAAGAAAAAAATGAAAATGAATTAAGATCAACTGAAAACAAATCAGGTGGGAAAAACAGAACCTTTTTCAAAAATTCGGGGTTAAAAAATACAAAAAATGCTGGAAAAAAAATAAGGTGGACGAGGCAGGATGTTCCGAGATGGGGAAAAAACAAGGGGGCACAATTTGGGTGCTGAAGACTCAGACACACACACACACCACACAACCCCACCCCAACGACACACACACCACACACCCCAAAAACACACACACACACACACAATCACACACACACACATACAACAACCACACCAAAACACAGCAAGGTGGACTTTGTTTTCACCTTTAGTAGTGCAGATATCGAGGGCTTACATATGAAAGACCCCTTGGGGGCCAGTGACCATGTGGTTTAAGCTTCGAATACACGTAGAGCTACAAGTGGGGGAAAGAAGCAGGAAGGCCCAGACGAATGAAGCCAAACTACAAGAAAGGGGACTACACAGGAATGAGGAACTACCTGAACGGGGTTCAGTGGGACAGAGAACTGGAGGGAAGCCATTTTAAAGAGATGATGGAATATTTTAGCAAAAAATGCAAGGAGGTGAGAGTTTGTACCCAAGGTAACAGGATTAATGAAAATGCCAGGATGAGCCCATGTTTAAACCCAAAGGTTTCAGGAGGCAAAAACCAAGTGTGCTAGGGGAAAGGAAGAAAATATAGAAGGCAAAGGACCAGAGAATAAGGAGAAATCGTGAGAGCCAGAAACGAAAATGCAGAGATAGAGGGAGGCCAAAGACAATATGAAAATGACATGCAGCGAAAGCCAAATCTACCGAAACTGTTGTACAGCCACAACAGGAGGGAAAACAACAGTCAAGGACCAGGTAATCAGGCTAAGGAAGGAAGGAGGAGAGACAACAAGAAATGACCGTGAGTATGTGAAGAAACTCAACAAGAGATTCAAAGAAGTGTTCACAGAGGAGGGCAGAAGGGACTCCAGAAAGACGGAAGAGGTTGGGGCACACCACCAAGTGCTGGACCCCAGTGCACACAACCGAGGAAGAAATGAAGAGGCTTCTGAGTGAGCTAAGATACCTCAAAGGCAATGGGGCCAGATACATCTCCCCCCCATGGGTATTGAGAGAGGGAGCAGAGGCGCTATGTGTACCCTAACAACAATATTCAATACATCTTTTCGAAACAGGGAGTTTGCCTGAGGCAGGGAAAAGACAGCAAAAGTAGTCCCATCTTTTAAAAAGGACAGACATGAAGCATTAAACACAGCCCAGTGTCACTGACATGTATAGTATGAAAAATCATGGAGAAAATTATCAGGAGAAGAGTGGTGGAAAACACCTAGAAGGAAACGATTCATCAACAGCACCCAACATGGTTTCAGGGACGGGAAATCCTGTTCACAAACCTTACTGGAGTTCTATGACTGGGGGACAGCAGTAAGACAAGAGAGAGGGGTGGGTGGATTGCATTTTCTTGGACTGCAAGAAGGCGTTTGACACAGTTCCACAAGAGATTGGTGCAAAACTGGAGGACCAAGCGGGATAACAGGAAGGCACTACAATGGATCAGGAATACTTGTCAGGAAGGACAGCAGCGAGTCATGGTACGTGGCGAGGTTCAGAGTGGGCACCTGGACCAGCGGGATCCCGCAGGGGTCAGTCCTAGGGGCCAGTGCTGTTTCTGGTATTTGTGAAAGACATGACGGAAAGGAATAGAATCTGAGGTGTCCCTGTTTGCAGATGACGGGGAAGTTGATGAGAAGAATTCACTCGATCGACGACCAGGCAGAACTACAAAGGGATCTGGACAGGCCGCAGACCTGGTCCAGCAATTGGCTCCTGGAGTTCCAATCCCACCAAGTGCAAAGTCATGAAGATTGGGGGAAAGGGGCAAAGAAGGCCGCAGACGGGTACAGTCTAGGGGTCAGAGACTAAAAAACCTCACTAAAGGGAAAAAGATCTTGGGGTGAGTAAAACACCAGGCACATCTCCTGAAGCGCACATCAAACAAAAAAACTGCTCCCAGCATATGGGCGCCCTAGCAAACCTCAGAACAACATTCCGACATCTTAATAAGGAATCATTCAGGACCCGTACACCGTTACGTTAGGCCCATATTGGAGTATGGGGGCACCAGTTTGGAACCCACACCTAGCCAAGCACGTGAAGAAACTAGAGAAAGTGCAAAGGTTTGCAACAAGACTAGCCCCCCAGAGCTAAGGGGTATGTCCTACGAGGAGGGGTTTAAAGGGGAAATCAACCTGACGACACTGGGGGACAGGAGAGATAGGGGGGACAGGATAACGACATACAAATACTGAGAGGAATTGACAAGGTGGACAAAGACAGGATGTTCAGAGATTGGACACAGTAAAAAGGGGGACACAGTTGGAAGCTGAAGACACAGATAAAATCACGGGGATGTTAGAAGTATTTCTTCAGCCACGAGTAGTCAGTAAGTGGAATAGTTTGGGAAGCGATGTAGTGGAGGCGGGATCCATACATGGGCTTTAAGCAGAGGTATGTAAAGCTCACGGCTCAGGGAGAGTGACCTATAGCGATCAGTGAAGAGGGGGGGCCAGGAGCTCGGACTCGACCCCCGCAACCCAACTAGGGGGATTACACACACACACACACACCCACAAAACACACACACACACACACACACACACACACACACACACACACATACACACACACACATCACACACACACACACATACATACACACACACACACACACACACACTCACACACCACATACACACACACACTGACGTGTTTAAACAAAACACACACGTGCGCACACACATGCACACTGGGGGCCAGGAGCTGAGTATCGACCCCTGAAACCCCCAACTAGGTGAGTACACACACACCCACTTTATTCACACAGCTGATCCTTGGAATTTGACCGCGTCCCCTCACCCCCCCCCCCTCACCTTCCCTCCCCCACAGACCTTTCCCCTCCCCCCTCTTGCCTTCACTCCCTCCTCCCTCCTATCTCTCATAGCCTTTTCCCTCCCCTTCCCCCTACTCTCCCCTCTCTCTCTCCTCTCCCTCTCTCTCTCTCTCTTTTCTCTCACTCCCATAACCCTCTCCCTCACCCTCCTCTCTCTCTATAGCTTCTCTCTCCCTCCTCTCCCCTTTTTTTATATTCTACCCCTCCCTCGCATTTTTCTCTCTCATAGCCTTTCCCTCACCCTCCTTTCTCCCTCTCTCTCTCTCTTCTCTCTCTCTCTCCCTCTCTTTCTCCCTCTCTTTCTCCCCCTCTCTACCCCTTTCTCTCCCCCCCTCACATTCTCTCTCTCTCCCCGTTGGGCTTATCTCCTCCCCCTACTCTCTCCTCTCCTCTCCCTCTTTCTAACCCTTTCTCTCTCTCCCCCTCTCACCCTCTCCCTCCTCTAGCCTTTTCTGTGGTAATAAAAAAAAAAGGGTGGCCCAGAGGACGAAAAAACCCGAGATCTGGGGACGAACCAGGGGGGAAAGACTGGGAGTTAGAGCTCCC
>NW_026474539.1:0-10666 GCF_026875155.1 Cherax quadricarinatus
ATTAATTGTGGTTGGGCCTCTCAGGGTTTTTCAGTGTGAAGGATCTTCCAGCATCCCTCGTAAGGGGCCGTCCTCCACATTCCCATGCTGCCGAGTGTACAGTCCCAAAACCCACTGAACACATCTTGTAGGCTGTATGCTGTTGCTTCAAAAGGTACATTCCTTACCTCACCCAAGTAAAATACTTAGACACATCATGCAAGCATACTTCCACTGCCGAATTGATACTCATCCGCCTTTCTTGAAATTCGTCGACGATGGTAGAGTAGAAGTCAGCTCTCATGAACTTCACGAAGACCCTTGACATACCATTCAGTGCCACACCATACAGCTCTTCATTGGGGATGCCATAACAGTCCCTGATAATGCTTGGCAGGAGAACGTTCATCGTGGCGCTGCTTAAAGATCCTCTAACCAGCTCAATGCAGACAGTATTTATGCGCCGGTTCATTCGGTCCGCCATCTTGGTGCTAATGCTATGTTTTCCTCACCAGGTGGCGTGCAAGAGAAACTGTAGAAGCGTCCTCTCTCCCCGCAGGTCGAGAGACGAATGTTTTATTATTATTATTATATTCCTATTGTTATCATTCCTTCCTCTTCTTCTTCTTCTTCTTTCTTCTTCTTCTTCTTCTTCTTCTTATTATTATTATTATTATTATTATTATTATTATTATTATTATTATTATTATCCTTATCATCATTATTATTATTCATCAAGCCCCTGAAGAACGGCTTCAGACTTGCTCGGAGGAAGTGGAGGGTGGCTCTGACTCCCAGGATCAAGAGCCCTTCACCAGCCTGGCAGAGACTTAGCCACCAGAAGGAACCAAATATAATTAATGAAAGTAATGGTGAGAAATTACCTTCGTAGAGAGAGACAATTATTCTCCATAAATTTGTCTATATAATAACTGGAAATCTGAGACTCGGAATTTTTGGGAATTTTTATTATTATGAGACAGAATTTTGGGGAATTTTTATTATTATGAGACAGAATTTTGGGGAATTTTTATTATTATGAGACAGAATTTTGGGGAATTTTAATTATTATGAGACATAATTTTGGGGAATTTTTATTATTATTATTATGAGACAGAATTTTGGAGAATTTTTATTATTATGAGAGAATTTTGGGGAATTTTTATTATTATTATGAGACAGAATTTTGGGGAATTTTTATTATTATGAGACAGAATTTTGGGGAATTTTATTAATCTGAGACTCGGAATTTTGGGGGAGATTATTATTAATTTTCCGTATGATATAACTTGCGCTCGGAATTATTAAATTATATTATTTTTTCCCAGGCTACTGGAGGGGAATTATTTGGGTGAAAATGATCAACCAGCTTGTTGGGTTATGCAGGGTGCATATATATATGGAAACTGTAAATCTATTGTGGCAGCTGAGAGAAATTCTGACTAGCCATGATGACGGATGTCAATGTGGCTTAGTTGTTTCACAGGATAGTAGTTACTACTACTACTACTAATGCTATTGCTACTACTACTATTGCTACTTCTACTACTACTACTACTACTACTACTACCACTACTACTACCACACTATCTACTCCAACTTACTACTACTACTTACTACCCCTATACTACTACCACTACTACTACTACCACAATACTACTACTACTACTACCACAACTACTACTACCACAACTACTACTACTACCACAACTACTACTACTACTACTACTACCACTACTACTACTACCACTACTACTACTACCACTAACTACTACTACTACTACTACCACAAACTACTACTACTACTACCACAACTACTACTACTACTACTACTACCACTACTACTACTACCACTACTACTACTACCACAACTACTACTACTACTACTACCACAACTACTACTACTACTACTACCACTACTACTACTACTACTACTACTACCACTACCACAACTACTACTATACTACTACCACAAACTACTTTCTACTACTACCACAACTACACTACTACTACTACACTACTACTACTACTACTACTACCACTACCACAACTACTACTACTACTACTACCACTACTACTACTACTACTACTACCACTACCACAACTACTACTACTACTACTACCACAACTACTACTACTACTACTACCATACTACTACTACCACTACTACTACTACCACAATACTACTACTACTACTACCAAACTATACTACTACTACTACCACTACTACTACTACTACTACTACCACTACACAACTACTACTATACTACACCACAACTCTACTACTACTACTACTACCACTCTACTACTACTACTACTACCACTACCACAACTACTACTACTACTACTACCACTACTACTACTACTACTACTACCACTACCACAACTACTACTACTACTACTACCACAACTACTACTACTACTACTACTACTACTACCACTACCACAACTACTACTACTACTACTACCACAACTACTACTACTACTACCACTACCACAAACTACTATACTACTACTACCACAACTACTACTACTACTACTACCACTACCACAACTATACTACTACTACTTACCACAACTACTACTACTACTACTACCACTACTACTACTACTACTACTACACTACCACAACTACTACTACTACTACTACCACTAAAACTACTACTACTACTACACTACCACAACTACTACTACTACTCCCACTACACAACTACTACTACTACTACTACCACAACTACTACTACTACTACTACCACAACTACTACTACTACTACTACTACTACTACTACTACTACTACTATACTACTACTACCACTACTACTACTACTACTACTACCACTACCACAACTACTACTACTACTACTACCACTAACTACTACTACTACTACCACTACCACAACTACTACTACTACTACTACCACAACTACTACTACTACTACTACTACTACTACTACTACTACTACTACCACTATTACTACTACTCTACTACCACTACACAACTACTACTACTACTACCACTACCACAACTACTACTACTACTACCACTACCACAACTACTACTACTACTACCACTACCACAACTACTACTACTACCACTACTACTACTACCACAACTACAAACTACTACCACTACTACTATACCACTACCACAAACTACTACTACTACCACTACTACTACTACCACTACCACAACTACTACTACTACCACTACTACTACTACCACAACTACTACTTACTACCACTACTACTACTACCACTACACAAACTATACTATACCACTATTACCACTACCACAACTACTACTACTACTACCACTACCACAATACTACTACTACTATACCACAACTACTACTACTACTACTACTACTACTACTACTATATACTATACTACTACTACTATCCCACTACTACTACTACTACTACTACCACTACCACAAACTACTACTACTACTACCACTACCACAACTACTACTACTACTACCACTACCACAACTACTACTACTACTACCACTACCACAACTACTACTACTACCACTACTACTACTACCACAACTACTACTACTACCACTACTACTACTACCACTACCACAACTACTACTATACCACTATACTACTACCACTACCACAACTACTACTACTACCACTACTACTACTACCACAACTACTACTACTACCACTACTACTACTACCACTACCACAAACTACTACTACTACCACTACTACCACTACCACAACTACTACTACTATACCACTACCACAATACTACTACTACTACCACTACCACAACTACTACTACTACTACCACTACCACAACTACTACTACTACCACTACTACTACTACCACAACTACTACCACTACCACAACTACTACTACTACCACTACCACAACTACTACTACTACTACCACTACCACAACTACTACTACTACCACAACTACTACTACTACTACTACCACTACTACTACTACTACTACTACCACTACCACAACTACTACTACTACTACCACTACCACAACTACTACTACTACTACCACTACCACAACTACTACCCACTACTACTACTACCACAACTACTACTACTACTACTACTTTGATTCCTATATAATTCATGCTATTTTTAGGTTACTGTGTCAGGTTGGTAAAGTTGAGGACACTACATCTGATTAGCAAAACGTCTTCTGGGGACGAAACGTTGCCTGTGTCTGCTTTATACAGTTGTATATTGGCTCGGTGGTTCCCCCCAGCCTGGGTATCTGATGTATGTGCTTGCTGTTGTAACCCCAAGTCTCTAGTACACTACTACATCCATGGACAACCACGCCAGACTACAAGCTACTACCACAACCACAACAACCACCACTACTATTACCACTGCCACTGTCACCACCACCACCACTACTACTATCACCACCCCCACCACCTCTACGACCACTACTACTACTACCACCACCTCTAAAACTATCATCACCACCATTACGATAACCCCCACTACCACCTCCACCACCCTTACCATCTCCGCTATAACTACCAGCCACATAAACCACAACAACAATAACCACCGCCATTAAAACTAAAACTACCACTACCACAACAAGGAGGAGGGTCATTAAACAACCATAATTAAGCTGAAGCTTGTAGTGTTACTGGTAATGATTTCTAATACTGAAGCTCTGGTAGCAGATAATGATGGGGAGGGGGAGGAGGAGGGGGAGGGGGAGGAGGAGGGGGAGGAGGAGGGGGAGGAGGAGGGGGAGGAGGGAAAGAGAAAGAGGAGAAAGCGGAGAGGTGAGGGGGGGGTGGAGGGTGGAGGAGGAGGAGGAGGAGGGAGAGAGAGATTGAGTGAGAGGGGGTGGAAGGAGGTGGAAGGGTGTGAGTGAATGAGTTCATGAGGGAGTGAATAACTGAGTGAAGGAGTGAGTGAATGAGAAAGATGAGTAGTGTAGGTAAGGAAGGTGACTGAGCCAGTGACTGCTTCTCTCAGAGGATCTGCGTCAACCTTCTCTCAGAGGATCTGCGTCAACCTTCGCTCAGAGGATCAGAGGATCTGCGTCAACCTTCGCTCAGAGGATCAGGAGATCTGCGTCAACCTTCACCAATGACCTACATCAAATAATCTCTGCAGTTTTGTGACAGCACACTAGACAGTCGACGGCCAGACAACACTGGTCACATACACTAACACACATCATACACTACCATACACCTTCCTGGAGAACATACACAGGGACTCCAGCCTTGTCCTTGAACATACTACACCAATAGTCCCCCAACATTTTAGTATATAAGGCCAATTTGTAGAGCCAGAGTTAAAGGAAAGCTTCATTTTGCATTTTTTCAAAAAATTTAATGAATAATATGAATAATATTTTGTATCTGTTGACACTGTGCAGTGCGGAACCTACATAAAAGTGAAATTATAATTTCCGTGAGGGCCGCATCCATTTCCTGGAAGGGGACCCTTGTACTAAACCAACGCTCTTGCCACACAGCCACGTGCTTATAATACGATGCTTTTACAGCCAGTACGACTGTGACGAGGTTGTATGATCGAGTTAATGCCCTACTCTCTCTTCTCACAGCCGAAATAGCATTCAAGGAACATCCACTCTCACAGCCCTCACAACCAGAGAAGCTATAAAGCCTAGATAAGTCGTGCTGAACGACTTTCCAGGCTTCTTGGGCTCACAAGGGTGTCAGTCACTGGACGACTCAGTCAGTGGGTAAGTGTGTGCGTTGTGATGTTAATTACGGAAAATGTGAGTCATTTAGGGAGGGGAAGAAATATGGCAGAACCGTGTAAGTGAGACAGATATATAACAGATCCGTGTTAGTGTGACAGATATATAACAGATTCGTGTTAGTGTGACAGATATATAACAGATCCGTGTTAGTGTGACAGATATATAACAGATCCGTGTTAGTGTGACAGATATATAACAGATCCGTGTTAGTGTGACAGATATATAACAGATCCGTGTTAGTGTGACAGATATATAACAGATTCGTGTTAGTGTGACAGATGAGACAAAGTTCTGTTAATAAGAAAGGGAAATGACAAATCCGTCTCACCTAGACAAAGATATGGGAAATCCGTGTCATTTTGAGAAGATAAAAGATAAGAATACGAGAGAGATAAGAACGAGAATCCTGTCTCATCCTACAGTGGATCTTTCATAGTGGTGCTGATAGTAAGATCCTTCACAGTGGTGCTGATAGTAAGATCCTTTACAGTGGTGCTGATAGTAAGATCCTTCACAGTGGTGCTGATAGTAAGATCCTTCACAGTGGTGCTGATAGTAAGATCCTTCATAGTGGTGCTGATAGTAAGATCCTTCACAGTGGTGCTGATAGTAAGATCCTTCACAGTGGTGCTGACAGCAAGGGCCTTCGAGACACTGCTGCTATCTTCAACACTGCCTACAATGCTCATTTGCATATTCCAAAGGTGTTGTTGTTATCGCCATTGTGACCATTGTGGATGGGTGAGGGAATGAGGGAGATTAGAAAAGAGAGAGAGAGAGAGAGAGAGAGAGAGAGAGAGAGAGAGAGAGAGAGAGAGAGAGAGAGAGAGAGAGTGAGAGAGAGAGAGAGAGAGAGAGAGGAGAGAGAGAGAGAGAGAGAATGCACACTCACCGTCACTCAGTACCTGTGTGTCGGTCACTCCTCCAGAGTGCACACTCACCGTCACTCAGTACCTATGTGTCGGTCACTCCTCCAGAGTGCACACTCACCGTCACTCAGTACCTGTGTGTCGGTCACTCCTCCAGAGTGCACACTCACCGTCACCCAGTACCTGTGTGTCGGTCACTCCTCCAGAGTGCACACTCACCGTCACTCAGTACCTGTGTGTCAGTCACTCCTCCAGAGTGCACACTCACCGTCACTCAGTACCTGTGTGTCGGTCACTCCTCCAGAGTGCACACTCACCGTCACTCAGTACCTGTGTGTCGGCTACTCCTCGAGAGTGCACACTCACCGTCACTCAGTACCTGTGTGTCGGTCACTCCTCCAGAGTGCACACTCACCGTCACTCAGTACGTGTGTGTCAGTCACTCCTCCAGAGTGCACACTCACCGTCACTCAGTACCTGTGTGTCAGTCACTCCTCCAGAGTGCACACTCACCGTCACTCAGTACCTGTGTGTCAGTCACTCCTCAGAGTGCACACTCGCCGTCACTCAGTACCTGTGTGTCGGTCACTCCTCCAGAGTGCACACTCACCGTCACTCAGTACCTGTGTGTCAGTCACTCCTCCAGAGTGCACACTCACCGTCACTCAGTACCGTGTGTCGGTCACTCCTCCAGAGTGCACACTCACCGTCACTCAGTACCGTGTGTCGGTCACTCCTCCAGAGTGCACACTCACCGTCACTCAGTACCGTGTGTCGGTCACTCCTCCAGAGTGCACACTCACCGTCACTCAGTACTGTGTGTCGGTCACTCCTCCAGAGTGCACACTCACCGTCACTCAGTACCTGTGTGTCGGCCACTCCTCCAGAGTGCACACTCACCGTCACTCAGTACCTGTGTGTCGGTCACTCCTCCAGAGTGCACACTCACCGTCACTCAGTACCTGTGTGTCAGTCACTCCTCCAGAGTGCACACTCGCCGTCACTCAGTACCTGTGTGTCGGTCACTCCTCCAGAGTGCACACTCACCGTCACTCAGTACTGTGTGTCGGTCACTCTTCCAGAGTGCACACTCACCATCACTCAGTACCTGTGTGTCGGTCACTCCTCCAGAGTGCACACTCGCCGTCACTCAGTACTGTGTGTCGGTCACTCCAGAGTGCACACTCACCGTCACTCAGTACTGTGTGTCGGTCACTCCTCCAGAGTGCACACTCACCGTCACTCAGTACTGTTGTGTCGGTCACTCCTCCAGAGTGCACACTCACCGTCACTCAGTACTGTGTGTCGGTCACTCCTCCAGAGTGCACACTCACCGTCACTCAGTACTGTGTCGGTCACTCCTCCAGAGCGCACACTCACCGTCACTCAGTACTGTGTGTCGGTCACTCCTCCAGAGTGCACACTCACCGTCACTCAGTACTGTGTGTCGGTCACTCCTCCAGAGTGCACACTCACCGTCACTCAGTACTGTGTCGGTCACTCCTCCAGAGCGCACACTCACCGTCACTCAGTACTGTGTGTCGGTCACAAAGGCTCAAACAGCCTTTGAAAATTACAAAGAAAACGAGTTCTTTGCTAGACTGAAAAAAATATATATAAATAAAATTCGGATTAGTACATTTTCCTCCATTTTAAATTATATTTCACATTTTGGAAAGAAAAAACTTGGGCGAATTTCGTCTCTGAGAGTAAATAAAAATTGTGATAAACTTATTTATGAATGCGTATCGTTGTTCTTGTTTTGTTTGTTCGTTTGTTATAGTGAGATGGTGAGTTGTTTGTGTTAGAGGGCGACACCCTTGTTGTGTTTGTTTGTTATAGTGAGATGGTGAGTTGTTTGTGTTTAAGGGAGACACCCTTGTTGTGTTTGGGAAGAAGGGCAGGTGTATCTATCTCTCTCTCTGTCTCTCTCTCTCTCACATAAACAAGGTACGAGAAAGCTCTCGGAGCAGGGAGAGAGTGGACCTAGTAGCAGCGGCTAGCAAAAAGGCGGGGCCAGGAGCTTTGATTTGACCCCCACACTTGTGACTTGACGTACACACACACACACACACACACACACACACACACACACACACACGCGCACACACACACACATACACAAAATGCAAGAAGGCAGAGGAAAGGTTTGTTCCCAAGGGCAACAGAATTAATGGGAAGACCAAAGTGAGTCCTTGGTTTACCCGAAGGTGCAGGGAGGCAAAAACTAAGTGTAATAGAGAATGGAAGAGGTATAGAAGGCAAAGGACCCAGGAAAACAAGGAGATCAGTTGAAGAGCCAGAAACGAATATGCACAGATAAGGAGGGAGGCCCAGCGACAGTATGAAAATGACATAGCGTCGAAAGTCAAGTCTGACCCGAAACTGCTGTTTAGCCACATTAGGAGAAAGACAACAGTCAAAGACCAGGTGATCAGGCTGAGGAAAGAAGGTGGGGAACTCACAAGAAACGATCAATAGGTATGAGAGGAGCTCAACAGGAGATTTCAGGAAGTATTCACAATGGAGACAAGAAGGACTCTGGGAAGACAGGACAGAGGGGGACACCAACAGGGAACAGACCAACAGGTGCTGGACGATATGCACACAACTGAGGAGGAGGTGAAGAAGCTGCTAAGTGACCTTGATACCTCAAAGGGAATGGGACCGGACAACATCTTCCCGTGGGTCCTGAGGGAGGGAACAGATATACTGTGTGTCCCATTAACCACAATCATCAACACATCCCTTGAAACTGGGCAACTACCTGAGGTATGGAAGACTGCAAATATAGTTCCCATTTTTAAAAAAGGAGACAGAAAAGAGGCACTAAACTACAGACCAGAGTCACTGACGTGCATAGTATGCAAAGTCATGGAGAAGATCATTAGGAAGAGAGTGGTGGAGCACCTGGAACGGCACAAGATTATAAACGACAACCAGCACAGATTCATGGAAGGCAAATCCTGTCACAAACCTTCTGGAGTTTTGTGACAAAGTTACAGAAGTAAGACACGAGAGGAAGGGGTGGGTTGATTGCATTTTCTTGGACTGCAAGAAGGCCTTCGACACAGTTCCTTACAAGAGATTAGTGCAGAAGCTAGAGGATCAGGCGCGTATAACAGGAAAGGTACTGCAATGGATCAGAGAATACCTGACAGGGAGGCAACAACAAGTCATGGTACAGGATGAGGTATCACATTGGGCACCTGTGACGAGCGGAGTCAAACAGGGGTCGGTCCTAGGACCAGTGCTATTTATGGTATATGTGAATGACATGATGGAAGGGATTGACTCTGAAGTGTCCCTGTTCCCAGATGATGTGAAGTTAATGAGGAGAATTAAATCAGATGAGGATCAGGCAGGACTTCAAAGAGACCTGGACAGGCTGAACACGTGGTCCAGCAATTGGCTTCTTGAATTCAACCCTGTCAAATACAAAGTCATGAAGATCGGAGAAGGGCAAAGAAGACCGCAGACAGAGTATAGGCTAGGCGGTCAAAGACTGCAAACCTCGCTGAAAGAGAACACATTAACCAGATAACTGCTGCAGCATATGGGCGCCTGGCAAACCTGAGAACAGCGTTCCGATACCTTAGTAAGGAATCGTTCAAGACACTACACTGTGTACATCAGGCCCATACTAGAGTATGCAGCACCATTTTGGAACCCACACCTGGTCAAGCACGTCAAGAAATTAGAGAAAGTGCAAATATTTGCAACAAGGCTAGTTTCGGAACTCAAGGGTATGTCCTACGATGAAAGGTTGAGGGAAATCGGACTGACGACACTGGAGGACAGGAGGGTCAGGGAAGACATGATAACAACATACAAAATAATGTGTGGAATAGACAAGGTGGATAGAGACAGGTTGTTCCAGAGAGGGGACACAGAAACAAGGGGACACAACTGGAAGCTGAAGACTCAGACGAGTCACAGGGATGTTAGGAAGTATTTCTTCAGTCATAGAGTTGTCAGGAAGTGGAATAGCTAGCAAGTGATATAGTGGAGGCAGGAACTTTACATAGCTTTAAGACGAGGTATTGACAAAGCTCGGAAGCCGAAGAGAGAGAGGACC
>NW_026474540.1:0-11299 GCF_026875155.1 Cherax quadricarinatus
CTTTTTTAACCCATGAACAATCATAAATCCCATAAAAAAGGGCCTTAAATTGTCCCTTAAATAAAATACAGTAAAACCCCCCCAAACCCCCGGGAAACCTTTAAAATCCGTGCAAAGGGCCCTTGGCTTTTATGCAAAATTTTTGGGTATGCAATAAATTTTTCCCCCCCAAAAAGAAATAAGGGGAAATAAAATTTAAATTTCCGTGCAAGACCCCCCAAAAATTTATGAAAAAAAATTTTTCCACATGAAATATACTTTTTCCTACACACAAAGAAAGGTTTCCATCCCAACAATAGTAATAGTACAGCACAATATAAAAATTGTGCTGTACTACTCTACTAAATGAAGAAAAAAATGACACTTTCCTTTTTGAAAAATGCAGCAATGACTGATGAGACAAATGTTTTTTGGGGGGCCTTTTTTTCCCCCCCTGAGTAAATGTAGGTCCTGTTTGGGATTTTTCTTTCCCGAAAGGGCCCTTTTCCACTGTTTGTCACTTTCGATTCTTAAATCTCTCAAAAACCCAAACCCTTTCTGGGTCTAAATTCACCCCAAAGACACTAGTTCCCCGGCATTTTCCCTGTTCCCCCCTGGGTGTTAGCGACTGGGGTTTTTGGGTTTCATCCTGGGAACAAGATTAAGGACCCCAATGGAAAAAAAGTTAGACAGTCTTCGGGTGACAAATTTCTTTTTGGGGTTTTCCGGGTGGCAAATTTCCCCCTGGGTTTTAAATTTTTTTTCTTGGTATTCTCAATAAGCCACACCAACAACGGGGGTACGCAGCCCCAACAGCTGAGGTGGTACAGCAGCAAAAGACGATGCTACAGCACAACCCAAAAAATCTACAGGGAGCGGGGAGAAAGAAACTACAGCAGCAATTGACGATGTTTAACAGCACAGAAACGATGCTACAGCACGCAGCAAACTACCTGGTAAAGCAGCAACAGACAATGCTAAAAGCACAACAGACCCATGCTACAGCAGCAGCAATGATGCTCAAACACAGCACAGCTTACGGGGGTTTCAAACAGCAACAGACGATGCTACAGCAGCAACCGAACCCATGCTAAAAAGCACACAGACGAAAGCTACAAACACAACTGACGAAGTTACGCCCGCAACGACTTTTTACAAGCAAACAGCAGACGATGCTCCCGCACAACAGAAATCTACAGCAGCAACAACGAAAGCAAAAGCAGCAAACAGAAAGATGCTACAAACAACAACTGACGATTTTACACAGGGACAGACGAGGGTACAAACGCAAACAGCAGCAGACGATCAAAAGCGGGAGACGGGGGTAAAAGCACAACAGACGATGCTACAGCAAACAGCAGACGATGCTACAAACAGCAGCAGACCCATGCTAACAGCAAACCCTGGAAAAAGATGCTACAAAACAGCAGCAACGTTTCTACACACAGCAGAAAAGGTTTTTGGGGCCCCCAATGTGGCCGGGAAAAAAGGCCAATTTTTATTTTGTTTTAAAAAATTTGGTGGTTAAACAAAAGGCATGGCCCGGATTTTTTTCCCCGGGGTTTTAGTCGTGGGGTTGAAAATTAACAAATTAGGAAAAGGGAAATTTTTAGAAAAGTCCTTAGAAAAGGATTTTGGTTACCGGGGGTTTTTAATTTTTTTGGGGGGTTTTAAAAAGAAAACAAGGGTTTTGGCAAGAGGCGAGGGGTTAAAAAGAAAAGAATCACACAAAACAGGGGAGTTGGCACCAGCTGCTCGCAGAATTGCCCATGTTCCGGAGACAGAAGAGAAAGCCAGAGATTGGGGAAAAAGAAATGGAAAAGGAGTGTAAAAAAGGGGAAGAAAATTAAAGGTAAATTACAGGAAAGAGTTAAGAAATGGAGGTAACAAAAAGTTTAAAGGGAATGGAAAAGAATTGAATTTAAAAGAAGGGGGGAGAGAGTAGGGGAAAAAAATTTTTCCAGAAAATTTGGAGGGAAAACGTGTCGCGGAATGGTTTAAATAAAGAGAGGTAAAAAGGGAAGAGAGGAAAAAAGAGGGGGGTGCCCCAAAGGAGTCGGGAGACAAAAGAACGCCGGAGCAAAGAGGGGAAATGAAAAAGAGAGAAGTTTTTACCAAAAAACCCTTTAAAAAGGGGGAAGCGTGGGGGGAAGGCACCCAAAAGGAGAAGGCTGGTGGCAGGGAAGATGTAAAAATGTCGAGGGTTTTTGGGGGGTTTTAATTATAAACCGGGGAATTGGGGTCAAATTTAATTAAAGGATCTTTTTACCAAAGTTTCCAAAGGGGGGAAAAAAAGGTTTTTGGGTTTTCCAAAACCAGAAAAAAATACCAAAAACAGAATAAAAAAATTTCCAATTGTATCGATTTTAGAATGGGGAAAAACCCCCGGGGAAAAAAGGGGTCGGCCCCAAGGAGGGTTGGGGGGGGGGGGGAAAAAGGGGTTTTTTGGGGGGGAAGGGGCTTTTACCTTCCAGCGGTTTGTGGGGTAAGCGGGGGTTTTGTAGGGGTCCAGGAACAAAGGGGTTTTTTTAAAAAAAATTTAACTGTTGTTATTAAAAGTACCCCAATTAAAGGTTCACCAAAACCCCGGCGGGGCCCATTTATCCTGAGAAGGGGAAGCCCCCCTCCCACCACTCAAGGAGGGGTGTTTTTTTTGCATTAAAAACTGTATTAAAAAGAAACCCTTTTCTGGAAAGGAAGGGGTTTTGGAAAGGAATGAGGTGAAATTTTTTTTTCGGCCACCCACCTGGTGGGAAAATCGGAAATTTAAAAATAAAATAAAATAAAAAAATAATAAAAAAATAATTAAAAGAAAAAGGAAATTTGTAAAAAAAATCCGAGGGGGGGTTTTTTAAACAAAAACGTCAGTGTCCCTTTGTTTATGCGGGAGTGATTTTTTATTCTCCCTGCTTTTCCAAAACTTTTTCAAAATAATTCAGCGGTTAAAGGGCAGTGGTATTTAAAAAACCTTATATGTTAAAAAAAAAAATGTACAAAATTAATAACATGTAATTATTATTATTAATAAATGTTGTTTTAAAAAACCACTGCCTAAATTTCCTTTCCCCCTAAACCACTCCTCCCCCCCACTCCCCTCAGTCCTCCCAAAAACCCAAAATTTTGCCTAAACCAGCTGCCCCCCCAAAACCCTGCCTAAATCCCCTTCCCCTCAACGGGCCTCCTCACCCACTCCCCTTAAATCGCTGCCTCAACAGTTTCCTTTAAATTTGTTGCCTAAAACAGATGCCTCAATCCTGCCTCAACAGCTGCCTAAATCGCTCCCCTCAAAAACGGGCCTAAATGCCCTGCCCTCAACCAAGGCTGCCTAAACACCCCAACGCCCTCAATCGCGGGCCCAACGCTGCTAAATTTCCCTGCCCTAAACACCCCTCTCCCTTTCCCCCAGTCCCCTCAACGCTGCCCCCCCCCACCCCTGCCTAAAATCGCTCCTCAAACTCCCCCAATACTGCCCAATAGTTTCCTAAACCCCCATTTGCCTCAATCGGGGCCTCAAACTGCCTCAAACCCTGCCTAAATTTCGCTCCTCCCCCATTTCCTCAACAGCTGCCTAAATTTTCCTGCCTCCAACAGCTGCCTCACCCACTCCCACAATCCTGCCTCACCCCCCTGCCAAAAATCGCTGCCTCAACAGCCTAAATTTGCTGCCTCTACCACCCCAGTCGCACTCAATCTACAAGTACCAAACAAAAATTAAAATTTTTGTGAAATTTTTTGGAAAGCGGGGAGACAAATGCTCACTTCCCATAAAAAAAGGCCACACTGACAAAGTGCAACCACCCCCCTCGTATTTTTGTACAATTTCCCTTTCCTCAATTATATCTTATTTTTATTAATTATTAAAATTATTTTTACTATTGTTATTATTACAGTACAAAATGTTTTTATTCTTTTTTGTGTTTAAGAGTAAACACATGTCCCCCGCCCCAAAACCTGTCCCAATAACCATTCCAACATGGGATCCGAATGGGGTTTTCATTTTTTTATACTGCAGTTTAATAGCAAATAAGAACAAACAAAAACTCACCACCTGAGGGGTGGGGGGCGGCTGCCATTGCGGGGGGGGAGGGGGGGTAGTAGGGACTCGCGGGGGCGGGAAACTTAAATGATTTGGGCTGGGAATTTGGGGGTTTGGGAATTTTGGGTGGTTGGGGAAATTCGCTATTTTGGAAGCCCTGAAAATAAAACGTGAATTTTTGAGGAGCCTGTAAAAAAATTTTAAAAAAAACTTTGTGGAATTAGCTACCAAAGTTAGGGGGCCCTCAGCGATATTATACACAAAATTTCGCCATTTTGTGCTCTTTTTTTTGGCTAATTCCATTGTTTAATAAAAATTAGTTTTTTGCTAAAATTATTGTAATCTATCGACTGATACAAGTAACTGCCCTTTTCCCTTATTTCAATACCCAAAAAGGTGTCAAAACCAGTTTTTGGCCAAATTTCTACAAAATTCACAATTGCTAATTTGAAAATTGTTCCAGCATAAACAAGTAGACACCTGCACAAATAAACATTTCCTTTGACCTTAGTCTGTCCCATTATATTATTTTTTATTATAATCAAAAAGAAGCGCTAAGCCACAAGGCTAACAGCGCTGCGGGTGGGGAAAGGGAAGTGAGGGTTTTGGGAGGGCAAAGGGGAGAGATATCATAGGGTTACAGAAAACACGGGCAGGGGTAAGGGTAGCAAGAGATTGAAGAAAAGGGGTGAAGCTCAGAAATTTGTGAAATAATCAGTTTTTGCAAAAATCAATGAGAAAAAGTCCGGATGAAAGGGGGGGTCCATCAACGAAAGGAAGTAAAGAGAGACAGCGGAGCGAAACGCGACGGAGGTAAACTCGGCTCTTTTATAAAGTGGGGAGTCCAACAAAGTGGCTGACTGATAATGGAGCTTGGCAATTCTCACAGAGAGGAGCAGGGGCCTCTCCAGAATACCGATAAACGAGTAGGGCCAATGCAAAGACGGAGAGAGATTCTCCCAACCTCGACACGGTGATAAAAGGGCCCAGTAACCTAACTTGGTTAACTATTGAAGTTTGTTGCTGAGCATAGTCCCAAGGGTTTTGCCAAGGGGGTGTGAAGGGGGAAGAATTGCGCAAAATAGTCCGTAAATGGAATACCTCATAGAAACTGGTGGGCATGTATCTGACCGCCAGCAGTGTCGCCTGTTCATTGCCCGTACGTCAACATGACCAGGCCCCCAAAAAAAAACAATACTTTATGTTTGGGAAAAAGAGCGGCGTAGCCAAAGTTGGATACGGGGGACTAAGGGTGAGGTGTATCAAATTTTTTATACCCGAAAGCACAAGGGGATCTGAACAACCAAAAAATGATGAACAGGCATGATGCAATTGGAAAAGTGCTGCAAGGAGGGCTACAATCACAGTAAAAATACTACCAAACATAAAAATCCCCGAAAACCGCCCGGGAAACACTGCTGCAAACCACGCCATCAGAAGACTTAGAGCCATCTGTGTACACAGAAATGGCATGAAATAGAGTGAAAGGGCAAGAAAAAGAGAGGGGGAACGACCGAAAATTTGGGGGCTTTCGAGAAAGGGGAGAGAGAAAGAACAGACTCGAACAGCGGAACTTCCCAGGGGGGGGGGAAAAGTGAGATCTACATAACATAGAAGGGGTAACGAAGAGAAGACAAGAGCGAATGAAGGCAAGAAGAAGGGACGGAAAAAACAGGGGCGGCGAACAAAAAAGAAGCACTAATATAAATGCCATTCATAAAGGAAGTTTGCGGGACATAGACGTACATAGTAGCAAAGGGCAATGACATCAGGGCATGGGAAAAGGATGGAATTCGCTTCTGCATAGAGGCTCTCGACAGGGGAAGAAAAAGCACCAAGGCATAAACGAAAACCTTTGGTGAAAAGGGGGGTTTAAGGCTAGGAGAGAGAGGAGATGCCGCTAAATAGATCTGGTCACCAAAAACAATTTTTGATAATATAAGGGGGGAATGTAGGCGAAGGGGGTTCGACGATCCTCCCCATGAAAGATGAAAAGGGTTTTAAAATTTTCAGCCGGCGTGACAGGTTGCCTTCAAGAGGAAAAGTGAGGTTTCCAGGATAACCTACATCAAAGAGGGGTCCAGAAACTTACTGTATCACGTTTAGGGGTACGGGACCATAATTACAAAAGGAAACTGAGATGACAAGCGTCTAGTGAAAGTAATTGGTGGGTTTTTTGTGCTGGAAAATTTAAACCCACTGTGGTGCCAATTGGAAAC
Organism: Cherax quadricarinatus; assembly: GCF_026875155.1. NCBI lineage: Eukaryota > Metazoa > Arthropoda > Malacostraca > Decapoda > Parastacidae > Cherax > Cherax quadricarinatus. Next base: position 6,235 of record NW_026474540.1, read on the forward strand.
ACGTCGACTGCATGCTGGGGAAAAAACTGTAATGGGGACAGTCCCCCTGCACACAATAGCGAAATCACAAAATAGAGGGTGACCAAAAATTTGATGAAGACTAGGGTCAAATCATTAATACAAGGAAAAAATGTTTTGCTCAGAACCATCCCGGGGGAACCTTCAGCTTGATAAAGTCCCGGGAGAGCACATTATTTAAACCCCAACACGGGAAAGCCTGTCAGTTAAAAATTCTTTAAAGGGAAGGGTGGTAAATTTCCTCGAAGGCCTAAGGATGGGCTTTTGGGTAAAATATTAAAACCTCTAAGTTGTGTCTATCCTTCCAAGGGCAAAAAATATGGGAAAAACTAGTGGTTATTCGCAAAGGCATTACAACATCTACCAACGATAAGGGGTCTATGGGAGAACTTTCCCTTTCGAAAGCCCTTTGCGATGGAAAGACTGTTTTGTTTCCAAAAAACCACACTAAAAAAAGCTATTCTAGGGGTTCCTCACTTTTCAAACTGCACTGAAGAGCAATGGGATAAATGGGAGGTTTCTGTCCCCCAGTGCCGGTTTGCGAAGGGGGAACACAGATTTCCACAGCGGGAAAACTCCTTGTACCAAAAAAGATTGTAAAGGGGTAAAAGGGGCGCAAGGGCGACTGATGAAATGTTTAGCATATAATATGAATTCGCGGGCCCAGCTGCCGATGTCCAAGCTGAGGGGTTGCCTCCAGTTCTTTAAGTGTAAAAGGCACATTAACGTTCTTCTTTAGACTTTTAGGGAAAAAAATGAGGGGGATAGATGGAGTCCCAAAAACGGACCAATGATTGCCAATTCATTGGCAACATCAGGGGTTTTGCTATATCAACCCCGGGCAACCCGCAAAACAGGAGCCGGGGCAGAGAATATTTACCACTCAGTTTTCGCTTTTTTCCAGACTGCACCAAAAGGGGGAAACGAGGTGATGGTGAGACATAACTCGCCAGCAAGGCTTTAGTTCACGATTGACACGGAAAGCGACGCACCTCCCAAAAAATCAAAATCTCTCTGTGGTTCTATTGTCCGGTACCTCCCCCATGCAGCGCTTTTCAAACGCCAACAGCACAACAGGGGACCACCAAGGCAACCATTTCGAGAATTCCCCCAAGTTTGGGTTAAAAAAGAGAAGCTCGTTAAAACGGGGAAGAAGAGGGGAAAAGCCATCGATGAGCAAGAAGGAACCTCTCAAAAACAGTTAGGGGTGAGTAAAGGTTCCAATTTGCCTGATCAAAAGCCACGTGGGATCAAGAGGTGGTGAATATGAAGGGGGAATAAGAATGATTGGGAAATATTTCTGTCATTAACCCCGGGGAACAACCAAAAAGAGTCTAATGCGGCGGGGGAAAGCAAAGAAGATCGATGCAAGAAGTGTGAGTCCGGGATCAAAAAGGGGGTGAGACCTGTTTTAAAACATGGAGGGGGGGGGTGGCAAGAAAAGCTGTAACGTGCCACGGGGAAACACAGTGAGACCCCCCCAGAGGAAAAGGTGGGGATTAAAAACACCAAGTAACAGAATCTGGCGGGAATACAAACAAGAAAAGGGAATATCCGGAATAGATAAGCCCGAAAGGAGAGATATAAAGAACAAGCGTAACCACCAGCAAGTGGGTACGGGGGCTGTGTAATGCAGCAAGTACGAAAAATACTGAGGTACGGAAAAACCGTGTGCCAGAAAAGGGCACTTTTATTAAAGGTCCCATCAGGAAAAGGATCTGAAGAATACAATAAATTAACCTGAGAGGGGAGAGATAACAGCAAGTGTAATTTTGGTTCCTGTAAGCAAACACCAACAGGGGAAAACTGGGAGAGTAACATCTAAGCCACGCCGATTAACCCTGAGGCCCGTATTCCACTTAAATTAGCCTGATTGGCAATTATAAAGATCCCTGAAATCCGTAGTGAGGTTCCAAACGGACAAGAGGGGTAGAAAAGTCCACATGCGGCCGTGAAACGTTCAAGCAGTGAAGGAAACGGTGCCTGTGAAGAAAGGCGTTGCGCAGATGGAGCAAGGAGAGAGAAGGAGCGAAGGGTGGATCATGTCCATTGAGGTTTTGGTCCTCTGCAATATATTCAAGATTGCTTCAAGTGTTTCAGAATTCAGAGACGTCGTATGGGAGACAAATTGGAAAATGGTAGGGGAGGATGAGTAAAGTTTGGGACGTATTGGACTCTACCAAGGTAGGGGGGCAAAAGGGTGGAGGGAACTGGAGAAGAATGGAAGGGGACAGAAAGGCAAAACCTGGGAGGTAGCAGAAGAGGAAGAAACGGGGAAAGGGAACAGGGGAGGAAGGTACAAACGGTGGAGAGGGTGAACCCTAAACTTGTAACAGAGCCGGGAAGAGGGGGAGAACTAGGAAACAGAGACAGGGAAGGTAAAATGGGGAGGTGGAAGATGGGTAGGAGGTGTTAACGGACCTTTTTTTGACTTTTGAGAAGTAGGGGGACGATTGGGAGGGTGTCATACGAGATCTCGTCGCTACTGAGGCTTGTGAGAGAGAAACTAAGAAGCAGATCAGACTGAGGCGTTGAAGTAGGGACGTCTGAGCCGAGGACAGCAAAAGAATTAGATACAGGATTTACTATGGGAGAGGTAACCACAGAGGTGGGTGCAGAAGATGGGAAAACCAAAGTGGGGGGACGTTTTTAAACATGGGAATAAGAAACACAGGGAGACTCCCTTGGAGGCGGAGATGAGAAACTGCCATGGCATAAGGAGACCTTCTGCCTCTTTGAGGGAACGGATTTCCCGCTCGTTTAAGTAGACTTGACAACGGCGAGAGTACGAAGGGCGAGACTCATGACAATTAAGCAAGAGGGAGGTCGATTGCAAGACGTATTAGAATGGTCATCGGCACCACAGACTGGGCAAATTTGGCAATAGATCTGCAATATTTCGCTGGGTGGCCAAATCGCCAGCAATTTCTACACTGTTGCGGTGTAGGGATCACCTTTCGAACTTGTAACCGATGTCCTGCTACATAAACTGAGGATGGGAGTTCAAAGGCTGTCAAAAGTTAAACAGCCACATTGCTAGGGTATCGTCCCACCCCGGGCAGGGAAAAATGTAAGTGTCTACCTTGAGGATTGGGATCTTGGAGTTCCAGCTGTTCAAGAATGTCAGTGCCACATGTCCGGAAATTTTGTTGAACTATGGTATGGGGCAGAATGATGGTACCCCTACAAGAATTGAGGGGAAAGATGTTTTCAATAGTGACAGGAACAGTATCGATATGGGAAAGACGAGAAAGCTCATGAGCCTGGTAGCATTCTGTACGTGATGATGCGCGTACCCTCTTAAGAGCATGAAAAGAATATCTTTACCAAAATGGCGTAGGAGTTTCCTTGCCAATTTCTGTGGTCAGAAAGATAGGCAGTAAGAAGTCGGGCGTAAAGTTTAAGAATTTAGTCCATTGTGCAGTCTGAAACTGAGTGTGGAAAGGTAGTGAAGGACGTGTCGATCTTTTCTGAGAAGAACGAGAAGGTGGAGAAGTATCATCAGCAGGTAATTGTCTTTTGGGGTTAGGCGTGGGACCAGAGTTTGGTCCGACGTGGAACGGGTCGGCGATTCGAAATTGCCGCACCGTAGAGGGAGAGGCCAGAAGCATAGTCAGAGGAGAGCCCAAGGTCAGATAAATCGAAGGAGTCAGTCGAGGCCCCAGTACCCGAAGCGGGTTGAGGAAACAGCACCGCAAAAGGTACGAGGCATGAGGAGTGTCCGAAGAGTGGTCCAAAAACGAGGCGGGTCAGAACGGGTGCGGTATCAAGAAGGGGCCCGGGGTAGCAGGTTTTATGGACTAGGGCTGCCATGGTTAGGTTACTTCTTTCTTTTTGTTTTTAAGAAAAAAAAAGAAAGAAAAGAAAATAAAAAAAAGAATGAAAAAAGGGGGGACCGGGGAGGGATAGTTCCTAGGAGGAATGAAAGGGCCAGAAATCTCCCTCCGCACCCAAGAGGACCTCAGCACCGCAAGTAGCGCAGATGCAGCATGGAACCCGTGCCATACCCTACCCATCATGTCAGTAAACCGGCAATCCGGGATAGCAACCTCACATCTGCGAGCTACCCTCGGTGACAAAAAGAGAGGGCGGACCGGAAATCCGCCACAAAGCATACCTCCTTCGGCCACCACCCCTGGAATCCGAAAGGCGGCTTCCAGAGATACACCCGTCGCCCAAGAGACACCCAAAGCCACCCTCCGGGATACCGGAGAGGGATCGGGACATCCCCAGGCAATCCAGATTCCACGGCAAACTACGCCACCGCCAAGAACCTCAACGGAATGGGATGGACCCCCCGGTACCCTTTCCCCTACCTCGGAACTAGCGTGCCTGTGGAAAAAAAAAAAAGGAAGGGCAAAAGGGAGGGGTGGGGAGGAGGAGGAGGAGGAAAGGAAAAAGGGGAGGATGGGATAGGGAACGGGGGATTGGGGGGTAATTAGGTTCGGTCTGAGGAAGGAGACCGACAGGTCTAATTCCTCAGATCAAGAGCCTCTTCACCACGCCAAGGAGCCCCCCTTGAAGAGGAGTCATGTCTCCAGGCTCCTGGAGACATGACCTGGACTGATGAAGCCACTGTGTGGCAAAACGTTTCCTTAATAAAGATACCCAAGAGTTGCACATGTGTCTAATTTATCAAAGGTAAGTGTCAATTATTTTATTGTTATTGTAATTACTATTGCATTTAAAATTAATATTTCAGTAGAAAAATTTTTTTTCATACTTTTGGGTGTCTTGCACGATTAATTTGAATTCCCTTATTTCTTATAGGAAAATTGGGTTCGTTTTCGATATTTTCGGATCGTGGCTCCAGGAATGGGTTTAATACGAATCCGGGGGTCCACTGTACGCCTAAATTCTAGCGCCCCCAAATCCACAAGAGAAAAGCTGTAGCCACATATGAAAAAAGGGTCATGTGGTCATGTGCATGGTAAAAAAAAAAAACCTGCAGCCCCCACCTGCGTAATAGAAAAAAAAAAAAATTTTGTTTTTTTATTAAAACACGACTTTGCACTGTATTTTCGTATGGGATTTATTTGTTTCTAGT
>NW_026474541.1:0-27298 GCF_026875155.1 Cherax quadricarinatus
GCCCCGGAAAGGATTGAACACCTAAAGTCCTAATGGAAGGGGATTCCCCTTTCTAAACACTAAGACCATCAACACTCTCTCCTCCTCCCATCCCATCAATCATCACCAGATCTTCAATAAAGGTAAGTGTCATGTAACTGTGCATGTCTTCTTCAGTTTGTGTGAATTAAAATTAATATTTCACGTGGTAAAAATTTTTTTTTTCATACTTTTGGGTGTCGGGAATGGTTTTAATTCGATTTCCATCATTTCTTATGGGGAAAATTCATTCGCATAACATTAATTTCGCTAACATTGAGCTCTCAGGAACGGATTAATTAGCGCTATGCGAGGGCCCACTGTAAGTAATTGCAGTAATATAGTAGAAGTAATAGCAGTAATATAGTAGAAGAAATTTAGCAGTAATATAGTAGAAGTAATAGTAGTAATATTGTAGAAGTAATAGCAGTAATATAGTAGAAGTAATAGCTGTGGAAAATTTAATACCTTATTTTTCGAAATTATAGTGGTGTAAATTACCATAACGTAAAATAAGTGTAAATTGAGTTGCTTTTTGGTTTAAATTTAAATTTGAGTGAAAAAAGAACCAGCAGCGGCTGGGCAAGGGGGAGGAAGGAGAGTCCCCATAATGGAAATTTGGTGAATAGTGTTCCCAGTAACCACTAATGGCATTGGTCTTCATCAAGAATAACTGATTTGAAATGGCCTCAAATGACCAGAAAATAATGCAGTGACACCCTACACTGGGAAGAAAATTGGGAGGAAACCACTGTAATACATACAATGGACAACTGTAAAATACTGCAAGACACTGGTGGCTCCCTACAACACGCCTTTCGGCAAGTAACATTTACCTTTGTTCAGTAATTATGATGGCCTTCATATTTCTTGCTGGCTAGGTAACATTAGGGTGTGTTCTACCGGTGGTCCAAATTGGTAAGTTAATACCTCGAGTTACGAACTTAATTTGTTCAAGAAGGCTGTTCGAGTGCCGATAACCAAACGAATTTGTTCCCATAAGGAATAATGTAAATTAGATTAGTCCATTTCAGACCCCCAAAAATGCACTTAAAAAATACACTTACATAATTGTTCGAGTTGGGAGCTGTTTTTGAAAATGCGAAGTACCACTGTAACAGGAATTTAGTATGATCACCATGCCATGCACTCTGCCCCAAGGGGCCCGACTCATGGAACTCTGTGTTTTATCAAGAACTGCCAAGAAGCCCCTATCACGAGCTTTTACCATCCTATGGAGAGGGAGCATGGACACTGGGGTGTCCCACAGTTACTAAAAACAACAGACATAGCCCCACTCCACAAAGAGGGCAGTAAAGCAACAGCAAAGAACTACAGACCGATTTGCACTAACATATCATTACCAGCAAAATCTTTGAAAGGGTCCTAAGAAACAAGATCGCTACCCCATCTAGAAACCCAAACAGTTACCACAACCCAGGGCAACATGGGTTTTAGAACAGGTCGCTCCTGTCTGTCTCAATTTATTGGATCACTACAAAAAGGGTTTTAGATGCACTAGAAGACAAAAAGAATGCAGATGTAATATCAGAGACTTTGCAAAAGCCTTCGACAAGTGTGACCATGGCGTAAATAGCGCACAAAATGCGTGCCTAAAGGAAAAAAACAGGAAAAGTTGGTAGATGGATCAATAACTTCCTCACAAACAGAACAAAAAAGAGTAGTAGTAAAACAGAGTAAAGGTTCCGAGGGGGCGGCTACGGTGAAAAGCTCTGTTCCACAAGGCACAGTACCCATTCCCATCTTGTTTCCACCCATACTACATAGACAAGGATGTCAGCCACAGCACTGTCTCCTTTGCAAATGACACCCGAATCTGCATGACAGTGTCTTCCATTGCAGACACTGAAAAGGCTCCAGGCAGACACAACCAAATCTTTCAGTGGGCTGCAGAAAACAATATGAAGTTCAACGATGAGAAATTTCAATTACTCAGAAATGGTAAACATGAGGAAATTAAAACTTCACAGAGTACAAAACAAATTCCGGCCACAAAATAGAGCAAAAAACCAACGTTTAAAGACCTGGGAGTGATCATGTCGGAGGATCTCCACCTTCAAGACCATAACATTGTATCAATTGCAGCTGCTAGAAAAAATGACAGGATGGATAAAAGAGAACCTTCAAAACTAGGGAGGCCAAGCCCATGATGACACTCTTCAGGTCGCTTGTTATATCTAGGCTGGAATATTGCTGCACACTAACAGTACCTTTGAAGGAGCAGGTGAAATTTCTGACCTAGAAAAATGTACAGAGAGCCTTCACGGCGTGCATAATGGAGATAAAAACACCTCAATTACTGGAGAGCTTGAAGTTCCTGAACCTGTATTCCCTGGAACGCAGGCGGGAGAGATGCATGATTATATACACCGGAAAATCCTAGAGGGACTAGTACTGAACTTGCACACGAAAATCACTCACAACGAAGCAAAAGACTTGGCAGACGATGCAACATCCCCCCAATGAAAAGCAAAGGGGTGTCCCCTAGCACGTTAAGAGACCTACAATAAGTGTCAGGGCCTGAGGACTGTTCAACTGCCTCCCAGCATACATAAGGGGAATTACCCAATAGACCCCTGAAAGTCTTCAAGCTGGCACTGGACAAGCACCTAACGTCGGTTCCTGACCAGCCCGGGCTGTGGCTCTTACGTTGGATTGTGTGCAGCCAGCAGTTAACAGCCTGGTTGATCAGGCTCTGATCCACCAGGGGGCCTGGTCACAGACCGGGACGCGGGGGCGCTGACCCCTGGAACTCTCTCCAGGTAAACTCCAGGTAATATGTAGCTACAGAGGTGAAATTAAATGTATCATACCCTCCCCACAATTTTTAGTTAGTCACAAGAAAAAGCAGTCCAGAACTACTGGTCTCTTAAATGTAAATTAACTAATTTTTGGTCCCACTTTTGGTGAGAGTGGTTTGAGGGTTGTTGACAACGAGGAAGGCACTTTCTTAGGACCTAAAGTGTCTTAAGTCCCACTTACCTCAGAGATGCAACAAAATTGGGGTAAGTAATAATTACCTTAGTTGTATCCTTATCCCCAAAATTACCTATACGTAAAAAAATTCTGTGAAGATAATTTCTCACAACAGCAGTAATATAAGTAGAAGTAAAAGTTAAATATAGCAGAAGTAAAATTTGCAGTAGAAGTAACAGTAGTAGCAATTGCTGTTGTAAGCAATAAAGATGCTAACCTTTAATGTATTTTTATTGCTCCCCAGCAGATGCTGTGCCTCGCAGCATCCTGAGGTCCCGGGGCCTTCAATTGCTGCAAAATATCTTCCAAGTGCCCCCGTTCACCTGTTTAAAAAAAAAAAAAATCCCAGGCATGATAATAGGAACATAAAATATGCGGTAATTTCCCTCTTATTTACATCAATTTATATTCTTTCACTTTCGATATACCCTTTATTTAACAAAACTAATGACGGTGGGGGAGGGGGGGGAGCAGGCGAGTTGTGATGGTGATTGTGAACAGAAGGTGAGATAGTTCTGCTGTGATCATAACAATAAAGAAATAATTTTTGGTATTTGTACTGGTTTTTTAACAACAAGAAATCACCTTAAACCAGTTGTTACCTTAAGGCTTTTGCCTGGCGGCAAAAAGCTCTTGCTTCACAATGAGGGTCAAGGTTTCCTTCCCAGCGAAGGGGTGGAAACATTGGACGTGTTTTCCCTACACCAGTCATCTATGTTCACCCATCGGTTATAAAATGGGTACCTGGGTGTTAGTTAACTGGTGTGGGTCGCATCCTGGGACAAAGCTGACCAAATTTGCCTGAAATGCTCTGCATAAACATAGGCTTCTATATGTAGTTGTTTTTGGTGGGGGGGCCTCTTGATTTAGGGAATTGATCTGGGCTCCGTTCCCCAAATTTAAGCCTAATCCCTTTCCCCACATCCCCCCCAAAAGCGCTGTTAATCCTGGGGGTTTAGCACTTCCCCTTGATTATAAAATAATATATAGGGGCACTGATGCCGCTGGGGACTGATACCTTGTACTTAGTAAAAAGATTTATTATTATTATTATTATTATTTTTTTTATTATTATTTTTATTATTATAAAACTTAGGGTCCCCTTTGTAGCCCTTTTAATACACATTTACTAAAACGCTACCCCCTTACATGTACGCATATTTTTTTTTTTTTTCTTTTAGACAGAGTCCCAAATAAACCCAAAAATGCCGTGATACTGTCCCCCTCTGTTTTCTTGGCAAGAAGTTGATGGGGAAGTGATGTGTTCTATATATTAAAAAAATCACTTTCCCCATCAACTTCTTGAAAAAGAAAACAGGGGCTACAGTATCACGGTGTTAGGTTTTTTTTTTTGGGGAAACTCTCTCTCAACAATTTACATTTTTAACTTGATGCTCCTGCTGATAATTTAATTACTTGGAGCCCCCCACTTTGCTCGGTCTAAACCCTCCCTTTATTATGGTGATTATAATGCAAGACAAAAAGCTTTGGGAAACTCTCAGTTTGGAAATCAATAAGGTAATCAAATTTTCCCCTCTTTTTTAAAAGTCATGATAAAAAGAAAATTTGGGACCTTGAACCCAACAATCTAGAGGCATCCTTTATCTGGCCTGGGCTTCAACATTACTTTTGCCCTTGCGAGTTTCCATTGTAACGATATTATGGAAAAAAAACATTTATCTGGATGTTAAATCATAATGTACATACCAGTAATGATAACAAAGAAATTTTATTTATCAGTTACAAGACAAGTAGAATTTGGACACCTAGGTCACAAAAAAGTCCCCCTTCGATACCTACAACTGTCTACCACAAGTTGCTCTGACCTATTAAATACAAAAAAAATATCATCACCAGAATTTTGGTTTAAATAATAAAATTTTTTGGACTTTATATTAAAATTTAAAAAAGATTACATTACAAAATTTATATAACAAAGGAGAAATTTAAAAACGTAACACTTACCAATTTTACTGGAGATTACTGTGTACAACTCAAAAAACCCATTCTAACAAATTTATGATGTAATAGGGCCCGAATTACAACCAATCTAGAAGCTTATCTGAGGTTCCTGGGGCTGTCTTGTCCAGTCGCTGATATCTCAAGTATATGCAGGATGCACATCCAACAATTTCGGCTCCTATTTGAAGGTTTTTAAACCCAATATAACCTCTAGAGCACGAAAATTCTTCCTATTATCACTAACGTTTGTGCTGACTCAATTCAAACATTGCGACTCTCCTGCTCTGCGCAGGCGTGGGCTTCCCATTTTTTATAACAATTTTTATTAAATACAATATAAGCCATCAATTTACCTATAAATACCATATTTTCCAGAAAATATACAGTATTTTCCACACTGCGGCCGGGCGGAGTTCGTTGCTAAACGACTCAAATTGCTCATTTGGCAATGGTGGAGACCTGTGTACATATAGGATCTGGCATCCACACGGCGACATATTATACAAGATTTAATCACCCTTTTTACACTTTGCCGTCCTTGTTGGAATCCAGAAAGTTTCCCCTAATACAATTTAAGGTATCTTGTACCCCACCATGCATTACATTTTTATGGGCATTTAGAACAATTAAATTTGTTAGATGATGAGTTTTTGGCAATAAGATCAGGTTTAGCAGAATCACCTCTGCACCTAATTACACTGTTCTCTAAATACAGCCCCAATTTCTCTATTGTGGAACCTTTCACAATTTTTCTTTCCATCATCAATTTAATCTCATTTCCATAGATTTCTTCCTGTACCCTCTTTATCCAATATTCAAGAGGATGTGAAAACTTATATGAGAAATTCATCTTGTTTAGAAATTTAAACACCAACTTAGTTACATTGATTAGTTTGGGTAAAGAAGAATACCTATTTATATCAATGGCTAAGGAAGGACAAACTATTGGAGCGGTGGTCACAGTAATTTCAACAAGAGCAATATACGCCTTTTGTACAGCGGCCAATTAGCATTTATTTACCAACCAGCTCGGTCCTATAAACCATGATACAGCATTTACAAATTTAGCATAAGGTAAACCTTGAGACAAGAAATCAGCTGGATTCTCCTCACCAGGTATATGATTAAATGTTAACATATGCTGACCCAAACTATTAACTTCTCTTGCATCTGATTAATTCAGCGACTCTGTTTTGTACGTACACAATTTTACTGTTTCCATTACAAATCCATTGTAAGGATACCTCATTATCAGACCAAATTACAGTGTCACTAATATTATCTCCTGCAACTTATTTCTTATATAATTAGCTAATTTGACACCTACATAAATGGCTGCTAATTTCAACTGAGGTAAAGTACGTGATATATTGGAGACACTTTAGCCTATATACATAAAAAGAGAGATACATATTATTGTTGAAGGTTCAACTGCTCCATATGCCAATTTTGAAGCATCACAAAAAATGTGGAATCACATTTTTCCCATTTGGATTGGCCACCTGGTGTGGGAACTCCAAACATTGGAATTTTCTCATAATCACCAATTAATTCATCCCACCTGTTAATGAATTCCTCAGGTAGAGTTTCATTCCAAGCACATTTAAGCTTCCATGCTTCTGTATTAATAATTTCCCTCTTATAGTAAGGGTGACACTAAACCTAGTGGATCAAAACATATGGAAACTTCAGCAAACAAAACTCTTAGTTAATTTAGGGGGATACTGAAATTATTACTTTTTAAAACATTAACAATCCCCCCAATACATTACTAAAAATTTTGGGCACTTCATCTCCAGGGTAATCTTTACTCATTTTTTTTTTTTTTAATTTGGACAAATTTATTTTCCCATTCCCTCAGAGGATATTCACACTTTGCATTATTTTATTACCCTCCATAAGTCAAAAACATTTTCCCTTCAGTTGACTCCACCCCGGAAATTGTCCACATAAAAATTGTTTGGTCTTACTTTACTCAATGAAATTCCATACGTTTTTAAGGGTTTTTGCATTTTTTTGTCGCTTGAAATAGGAACGGTGGATGTAGCACCAATTAAATGTTTTCTAAAGCGAAAGGTTATCAGAGGGCTTAAAATGGGTCATAGGATTTCAGGCCATAAGAAGCGGGTACAATCCCCCTCAGCCCTTTAAACCCCCCCCTTTTGGGGAAAAATTTACTTATGTCAGCTGTAAAGGCATTTAATTTTTCACCTGAAATTTTAAAAAGTATTCATAATTTTTCCCCTCAAGACGGGCCTGTATCAAACAGTCATTTAAACTAGGGACATTTTTTTACTCCTGGCATACAATTAAACGCAATCCCCAGAGGAGTGGTCTTGAATCCTTTTTCACTCCGTTTTATGTGGGAAAAAAGGACCATTAAAATTTTTCTTTATGGAGGTGGATAGGGTCGGCCGGAAAGGTTGGAGGAGGGGGGGTAAAGGAGGGTTTTGGTGCGAGCGGCTTGGGCTTCCACAGGCATGCTGAGGTGTTTTTTAGGAGGTGAAAGGAGACAAATGGTTTTTTTAAAATTTGACGGCTGTTGGAGTTTAGCAAAAGTAAACTTTATAAGGGGTTCAGGGGGGAAAACCCGCAGGCCCAACTTGAGTCCTGGAGATGGGAAGTACAGTGTCTGCACCTGAAGGAGGGGTGTTAAATTTGCAGTTTAAAAAAATGTAGTGGAAGCAAAACCCTTCTGGCAAGACAGGATGGAGCGAATGATGGTTGAAAGTTTTTTTTTTTCGGCCCACCCTGCCTTGGGGAATGGGGCCATGTGTAATAAAAAAAAAATTGGCTTTCAAGGGGGTACCTTTTTTTAAAAAATTTTTAAATTAATTGTTCAGCAATTATATCATTATAGCCATTAAAACAATTCTGGTGCCTTACCAGTTTGCGGAGTGACCTTTAACTGTCCATATGCCATTCTGTAATTAGTGGGGGCAAGTTTTAGCAGTAAAGATCGAAACCAAAACCCAGTCATTGTGGTAGTCTCAACCTCCGGGTGCAACATCCCAGCAATTCCGGACAGCTGTTTAAAAAAGACCCCTGTCTGGAAAATCTTCCAGCTCCCGCACCCCAAAATCTTGCTCCTGGGGGGATTTCAAATTAAGGCACCTAAAAAGGGGAAAAAATACAAAAAAATATTGTTGCAGTATAACACCAGGAGGCCCGCTCTAATAAAACCCCACTCACACGAGCTTTTAAATCTCTGCAAAAAATTCAATTTAAACCAGCAAATAATAGCCCACTAGACTGGAGAATACACAGACCTCTCTTCCTAACAAAGATGATCTGATAAGAAATGTCACCATATCAAAAACATATCTCAGATCACAACATAATTGATGTTCAGCATGTATGTGCGGGCCCCCGACCGACAAAATAGATTATCATGAGGGAGCATTCACCAAATTTAACTTCAATAAAAAAAACAAAAGGGGGGACCAAGTAAACCAAGCCTAACCGATATAAGCGGGGAAGATATGCAAAGCAACACAGACCCCAACTTATCCCTAGAACAGATTAACTTGGTGGCACTCGATGTATGCACGGGGCTTATTCCTCTAAGAAAAAGGAGGAGTAGTGTAAAATAGAAAGAAGGGCCCCCTTTTTGCAGGGAGGGAAAAAAAAGAATAAAGAGCGGGGCTAAAAAAAGGGTCATATATCTGAAATGCGTTTTGGGAGACACTGGGCGAGAAAAAGCAAGCATGAACTTAAGCTAAAAAAATCTTTTTAGGAGTCGGAAAACGCGGAAGAACTAAAAGCCATAAATGAAATCGAAAAAAAACCCAAATTTTCTTTTCCTATGCAAATCAAAGTCGAGAAAACGTCCGTATTGGGGCCCCCACTTTTAAAAAAGATGGGTCCTACACAATGACACAGGAAATGAGTGGGCTACTAAGTCCCAAAATGACTCAGTTTTTGCAAGCCGCTTTAACCAGACGGAGTCGAATATCAAAATGAAATTTTTTTTTTGAGGACCACAGAATTTGGTTAACACAAGCCTATCCGATGTTATCCCGACGCCCAAAGACTTTGAACGGGTAAAAGACAGCCCATGCATCTGCCCCAGGGCCAGCTCATGGAACTCCGTGTTCATCAAAAACGCAAGAAGCCCCTTCACAAGCCTTTACCATCATGGAGAGGGGAGCATGGACCGGGGGTCGTCCCACAGTTACTAAAAAAAAACAGCAAGCCCACTCCAAAAGGGGGCAGTAAGCAACAGCAAAGAACTACAGATGTAGCACTAACTCCCTATCTAAAATCTTTTTAAAGGGTCCTAAAAGCAAGACACCACCCATCTAAAAAACCCTCATTACACAACCCAGGGCAACATGGGTTTAGAACAGGTCGTTCCTGTCTGTCTCAACTATTGGATCACTACGACAAGGCCCTAGATGCACTAGAAGACAAAAAGAATGCAGATGTAATATATACAGACTTTGCAAAAGCCTTCGACAAGTGTGACCATGGCGTAATAGCGCACAAAATGCGTGCTAAAGGAATAACAGGAAAAGTCGGTCGATGGATCTATAATTTCCTCACTAACAGAACACAGAGTAGTAGTAGTCAACAGAGTAAAGTCCGAGGCGGCTACGGTGAAAAGCTCTGTTCCACAAGGCACAGTACTCGCTCCCATCTTGTTCCTCATCCTCATATCTGACATAGACAAGGATGGCCCGGTGGCCTGGTGGCTAAAGCTCCCGCTTCACACACGGAGGGCCCGGGTTCGATTCCCGGCGGGTGGAAACATTCGACACGTTTCCTTACACCTGTTGTCCTGTTCACGTAGCAGCAAATAGGTACCTGGGTGTTAGTCGACTGGTGTGGGGGCGCATCCTGGGGGACAAGATTAAGGACCCCAATGGAAATAAGTTAGACAGTCCTCGATGACGCACTGACTTTCTTGGGTTATCCTGGGTGGCTAACCCTCCGGGGTTAAAAATCCGAACGAAATCTTATCTTATCTTATCTTATCTGTCAGCCACAACACCCTGTCTTCCTTTGCAGATGACACCCGAATCTGCATGACAGTGTCTTCCATTGCAGACACTGCAAGGCTCCAGGCGGACATCAACCAAATCTTTCAGTGGGCTGCAGAAAACAATATGAAGTTCAACGATGAGAAATTTCAATTACTCAGATATGGTAAACACGAGGAAATTAAATCTTCATCAGAGTAAAAAAACAAATTCTGGCCACAAAATAGAGCGAAACACCAACGTCAAAGACCTGGGAGTGATCATGTCGGAGGATCCACCTTCAAGGACCAAAAACATTGTATCAATCGCATCTGCTAGAAAAATGACAGGATGGATAATGAGAACCTTCAAAACTAGGGAGGGCCAAGCCCTTTGATGACACTCTTCGGGTCACTTGTTCTATCTAGGCTGGAAATTATTGCTGCACACTAACAGCACCTTTCAAGGCGGGTGAAATTGCTGACCTAGAAAATGTACAGAGAAACCTTCACGGCGGTGCATAACGGGAGAATAAAACACCTCAATTACTGGGAGCGCTTGAGGTTCCTAAACCTGTATTCCTGGAACCGCAGGGCGGGAGAGAGTTACATGATTATATACACCTGGAAAATCCTAGAGGGACTAGTACCGAACTTGCACACGAAAATCACTCACTACGAAAGCAAAAGACTTGGCAGACAATGCAACATCCCCCCAATGAAAAGCAGGGGTGTCACTAGCACATTAAGAGACCATACAATAAGTGTCAAGGGCCCGAGACTGTTCAACTGCCTCCCAGCATACATAAGGGGGATTACCAACAGACCCCTGGCAGTCTTCAAGCTGGCACTGGACAAGCACCTAAAGTCGGTTCCTGACCAGCCGGGCTATGGCTCGTACGTCTTTACCTGACACTAACAGAGCACTGTCATCTGCATACAGTAGGAGTTTGCACTTGACACTGATAGGCATATCACTGACATAACATAAGAATAATAAGGGACCCAGAATACTACCTTGGGGAACTCCACATGTTATCGGCAGGGGTTCTGATTCTGTTTTGTTGATTTTGACTATTTGTCTCCTGTTGCAAGGTGGGCTTAAACCAGTCTACAAAACCCAAACCCGATTAGCTTAAATTTTATTACAAAATTATATTGGGTTGACATATCGGGCCTTTTTTGAAAGTCAAGGTTACCATACCTATGAGGTTCCCCTTTGACATTTCAGTTCTGGGTAATCCATCGAAAATTAAGGGAGGTGTCGTTGAGTAATCTTTAAAGCCCTTTGTGCTATGGAGATGTTTTTTGTCATTAAGGACTTAACTATTGAAATACACCCCCCCTCTCTAGAATTTGATTTATACTGGGTATACAAAACGGGCCTATATTTTGTTTTACATCAACCTACATTTTTTTTGAAGATAGGAGAAAACCTGGCCCCTTTGAACCCCCCCGGGTTAGGGTATTAGTGGTGTTGATAGATTTATTATGTGAACAAAGGGATTGACAGTTCAGAAGCCCCATCTTTTGGGGAACTTAGACGGGATTTTATCAGGGCTGGCCTTATTTGGGGTTTAACCTGCTTAGTTCTTTTTAAATAAAGTCATGAGATACACTTACTATTTGACAACTGTTTGGGGTTACCCTTATTGGATAGTATTTTTTGAAACTTATCAGAGTCTGTTTTTAAAAAGGTTTTTGATGAGTGGTATTTTTACTTACTAGTGTTGATGCAAAATGTGTATAGGAATTAAAGAAATTTGCCAACTTGATGTTTCGTCTCCTCATTAGGGAAGTAAGTCCATTTTTTAACTATCTAGGGTTATGGCTAACCCCAAAATGTTTTAGTTGTTGCCAAGCTTTGGGGGGGTTATGCTTTTACTCTTAAATTTTTGAGCGAGTGTTTTGCCTTTGCTCCTTTTATAAGTCCTGTACTTTTTCCCACCCTTTGGAATTCATTTAGTGCTGAAATTCCTGTCTTTTTGCTTTAAATCTTTTTTAGCGTGGTCTCTGAATTTCTATTATCTAATATTCAGTAGTCATCCAAAGTTCAGTTCTTCTTTTTAATCCTAACATTTTTAATGGTGCAATATTATCAAGGATGGTATGAACATTGTTTTGAATTTTTTCCCCCAGGCATCGTTTATGCCGTGAAATTTGTTATCTTGTCCAGCACAAAATTGTGTAGCCTTTTTTCCCAGTTTTTCTTTCTGTAGTTTCTAGTTACCTCATTTTTTTGTCCTGTGTAGGCCTACCCTACCCCTAGTGTTTTTTTCCTGGTGCAGTAAATGATGAAATGACACTAAGACCTGTGGTAATGACCTTGACTGACAATGTTTCCCGAGCGGTTTTCAAAGTATTGGGGGTCAATTAGGGGGGCTGAGAAATGTGTGATCCCGGGGTTGGGTATTAATTAGTTGAATGTAAAAATATTTAATCTAGAATCTGCTTTTACCTTTTTCATAGCCCCCTTTTTTTCTGGAAAAAGAAATTGAAATCGCCCCTATTTTTCGCAATTGTTTTCAAATCCCGGCAAGACTTGGAAAAGTTTCTAAAAACTGGGCCTGGTAGGGGGTGGGGAACTATTTTTACTAAGATGGGGGGTTGGGCTTAGGAAACAGCCTTCAAAACCATAGAACTCCCGTTTAATTTTTATTTTTAAAACAGGGCTTGGGGTTTTAAGCTAAGCATTTCTAATGTAGGGCCCTATCCACCCCCCTTTCGTTCCTTCTAAGGTTTTTTTTTGTAACCATCTATTTTGACCTCGTGTCATTTCCCCTATCATCCAAAACCAAGATTGAGATGGTTATAACTGCTGCCCAATTTTGTTTTGCTAGAACCCAATCTCTGCCCAATTTTGGAAAAAAATTTATCTTGCATTACATGAAAAATGAAGGCCTGTTTTTATTTTAAACTCATAAAAATATATGGCAATGGTCATTTTTAAAAAAATTAGGTAAATCAATGTCATCACTGCTAAAGGGTAACTGTGCCAAAGTGCTTTGTTACACACAAAAAGAATTTTTGGACCGTTGCTATATTTTCATACATCCTCAGCACCCACCCCCCTTTCCATTTTACATAAGGTGCCTTTTTTGTTTTTATGTGTACTTTAGTCAGTGTATGCACCCGTTTGGTATGTTTGAGAAATATTGGGTGTATTGTCTCACATTGCCTTTGTTTTCATTACATATGGGTTAAGGTTTCATTCCTAGCTACTAGACCCTCATTTCGCCGTCATTTATCTGTCTGTTTTGCCTCTGCACAATTTGAGGTCCTGGATTAATTTGGATATCACCACTTAAGAGCGCACAAAAAAGTGTGTCCACTGTTTTTTTTTGGGTATGCATGTTTCCATACCTTTCGCGATAGTGAATTTATTTTCGGTTTTGGGTGGCAAATGTTGGGGTTTTACGTCCAGGGTGCTGTTTTCCCTTCACCTTTTTCCCGCCCCATGATGATTTCTTTCTTATGGAATTGAAGAAGAAATATAAATATAAAATTTTGGCAGCCGTACCCCCCCCAAAAGCCCGCCTTTTCACTCTTCGTCTTTTACTATTAAAAATATTTATTTCTCTTTTCAGTCCCTAGTCACTTGTACTGCTTTGCAATCAACTGAATTATAGAAAAAATTTCCTCTTCAAAACCCCTTCAATGCTCATTTTCCCCTTAAACTTCAAAAAACCCTCGTTAACCCTTATTACACCCCCCCCCTTCCCCACTCACTTCACAGTCTGGCTTCCCCAATTTAATTTCTAACCCCTTTTCCATTCTGGTAGACAAAAAAGGTTTTAACCATGGTTTTATCCTAACAAACCCCCAACCCATTTAAACGGGGGTTGTTGGTGTTGTTGATGCCTGACCTGTTCTGTGATCAGCCTTTTTAAAACACGAGGGGGTAAAAACGCCCCCTACAACCTGACTTTTTGAGTTTATAGATATATTTGAAGGGGATGTTGGTGTTTTACCGGGGTTTACCTGGGAAAAGGGGGTTGGGGGTCAACCCCCCCGCGGCCCGGTTGTGACAAAGGCCCCTGGTGGATCAGAGCCTGATAACCAGGCTTGATAGAACAAGTGACCTGAAGAGTGTCATCAGGGCTTGCATCCCTTTTTAAAGGTTTCATTATCCATCCTGTCTTTTTTAGCAGCTGCGTTTGATACAAGTTATGGTCCTTGAAGGTGGGGATCTCTAAATGATCACTCCCAGATCTTTGACGTTGGTTTTTCGTTTTTTTGGGGCCCCCAAAATTTTGTTTTGTATCTGATAAAGTTTTACTTTTTCCCGGTTTTCCCTATCTGAGTAATTGAAATTTCTCATCGTTAAACTTTATATTGCTTTTGAAGCCAAATTTAAAGATTTTGGGTTTATGTCCGCCGGGACCTTGCAGTGTCTGCAAAGGGGGGACATGTCATGCAATTCGGGAGTCATCTGCAAAGGAAGAAAGGGGTGGCTGACATCCTTGCATGACGTGTCTTCCATTGGACACTGCAAGGCCGGCGGACCCTCAACCAAATCTTTCAGTGGGCTGCAAAAAACTATGAAGTTTAACGTGAGAAATTTCAATTTTCTCGATATGGTAACACGGGGGAAAATTAATTTTCTCAGGTCAAAAAAAATTCTGGCCAAAAATAGAGCGAAACACCAACGTCAAGCCTGGGAGTGTTTATGTCGAGGACTCGCCCTTTAGGACCATAACTTGTATCAACGCAAACTGTAGAAAAAAGACTGGAAAGGATAATGAGAACCTTCAAAAATGGGAGGCCAAGCCCATGATGACACTCTTGGTCACTTGTTCTATCTAGCTGGAAAATTGTGCACACTAAAAGCACCTTTCAAGGAGGTGAAAATTTTCTGACCTAGAAAAAAGTAAGAGAACCCTTCACGGCGGCATAACGGAGATAAAACACTTTAATTACTGGGGGCGCTTGGGGTTCCTAAACCTGTTTTCCCCGGAATGCAGGCGGGAGAGATACATGATTATATACACCTGGAAAATCCTAAAGGGAGTAGTACCGAACTTGCACACGAAAATCACTAAACTACAAAAGCAAAAGACTTGGCAGACGATGCAACACCCCCCAATGAAAAGCAGGGGTGTCACTAGCACGTTAAGAGACCATACAATAAGTGTCAGGGGCCCGAGACTGTTCAACTGCCTCCCAGCCATCATAAGGGGGATTACCAACAGACCCCTGGCAGTCTTCAAGCTGGCACTGGACAAGCACCTTAAAGTCGGTTCCTGACCAGCCCGGTGTGGCTCGTACGTTGGTTTGCATGCAGCCCAGCACAAACAGCCTGGTTGATCAGGCTCTGATCCACAGGAGGGCCCGGCCACAGACCGGGCCCGCGGGGGGGTTGACCCCCCGGAACTCTCTCCAGGTAAACTCCAGGTAAACTATGTCAGATATGAGGATGAGAAAAAAAGATGGGAGCGAGTACTGTGCCTTGTGGAGCAGAGCTTTTCACCGTAGCTGCCTTGGACTTTACTCTGTTGACTACTACTCTTTGTGCTCTAAATTTTTGAGGAAATTATAGATTCATCTACCAACTTTTCCCTGTTATTCCTTTAGGGACACATTTTGTGCACTATTATGCCATGGTCACACTTGTCGAAGCTTTTGCGAAGTCTGTATATATTACATCTTCATTCTTTTCGTCTTCTAGTTGCATTTAGGACCGTGTCGTAGTGAGCCAATAGTTGAGACAGACCCGGAGCGGCCTGTTCTAAACCCATGTTGCACTGGGTTGTGTAAATTTAGGGTTTCTGATGGGTGGCGATCTTGCTTCTTAGGACCCCTTTTAAAAATTTTTTGATATGCCCTGTTAGTGCTATCGGTCTGTAGTTCTTTGCTATTTCTTTACTGCCCCCCCTTTTTGGAGTGGGGGCTATGTCTGTTGTTTTTTTTGTAACTGGGGGACGACCCCCCCTGTCCATGCTCCTCTCCCTAGGTGGTAAAAGCTCGTGATAGGGGCTTCTTGCATTTCTTGATGAACACGGTTTCCCTGAGTCTCCCCTGGGCAGAGTGCAGGGGCATTCATTTATCGCCTTTTTTAAATCATTTGGCGTCAGGATAACACAGATAGGTTGTTTAACCCAAAATTTTGTGGCCTTTTCATAAAAAATTCATTTTGATCTTCGACTCTCAGTTGGTTAGTTTTCTTGCCCAAAAACGAGTCATATTTGGGACTTGAGGCTCACTCATTCCTTGCAGTCATCGTTAGAACCCATCTGTTTAAGTAGGGGCCCAAAAAATGGACGTTTTTCTCGACTTTGATTTGCATAGGAAAAGAAATACTTTGGGTTTCTTTTGATTTCATTTATGGCTTTTAGTTCTTCCCGCGATTCCTGACTCCTATAAGATTCCTTTAGCTTAAGTTCGATGTTTGCTATTTCTCTGACCAGTGACTCCTTGCGCATTTCAGATATATTGGCCTCCTTTAGACTGCTCTGTTATTCTTTTCTGTCGCCTGTAAAGGGAAGCACCTGTCTCTTTCTATTTACATCTACTCCTCCTTTTTCTTAGAGGAATAAGCCTTGTGCATACATCGAGTGCCACCGAGTTAATCTGTTCTAGGCATAAGTTGGGGTCTGTGTTGCTTAGTCTATCTTCCCAGCTTATATTGGTTAGGACTTGGTTTACTTGGTCCCACTTTATGTTCTTGTTATTGAAGTTGAATTTGGTGAATGCTCCCTCGTGACTAATCTCATTTATGTCGATCTGGGATCTCCGCGCATACAAGTCTGAACCTCGATTATGTTGTGATCTGAGTATATTGTTTTTGATATGGTGACATTTCGTATCAGATCATCATTGTTTAGTGAGGATAAGGTTCTAGTGTATTCTCCAGTCTAGTAGGCTCTATTATTTGCTGGTTTTTAAATTGAATTTTGTGCAGAGATTTAAAAGCTCGTGTGTGTGTGTGTGAGTTTCTCGTCAGAGCTGCCTCCTGGTGTTATCAATGCAACAACATTATTTGCTATATTCTCCATTTTAGGTGCCTTAAGTTGAAATCTCCCAGGAGCAAGATGTTGGGGGCAGGAGCTGGCAGATTTTCCAGACAGTGGTCAATTTTTAACAGCTGTTTTCCTGGAATTGCTGGGATGTTGCATCCAGAGGCTTGTAGACTACCACAATGACTAGGTTTTGGTTCTCGATCTTTACTGCTAAAACTTCCACTGCATCATTTGAGGCATTAAGCAGTTCTGTGCAAACAAGTGACTCTGCGATATACAGGCTAACCCCTCCCCTTTTGCCTGTTCACTATGTTGCATCTGTATAGGTTGTAACCTGGGATCCATATTTCGTTGTCTAGGTGTGGTTGAAGACAAAAGATAGGTCTTGTACACTGAGGGCCGTGTTGGGCCTTGTGTATGTGGTGAAGAATATGAGGGGTCCTAGTTGAGTGTGTAGTCCGACAGCAAGGGAGTGTTGATGTGTGAAGTGGAGTGGTAGGAATTCATGTTTTATTGGTGGAATTGACTAGGATGGCAACTCCATCATGTGGGTCGTGTGGGGATTGGTAGATAAGACACATAGGCAACATTTAGGCAACTTTATTCCAAAACATTTCACCTACACAGTAGGCTTCTTACAGTCGAATACAGAAAGTAGGCAGGAACAGTAGAGATTGTGAAGACGATGTAATCAGTCCATCACCCTTGAAGTCGTAGAATTTGAGGTTGTCAGTCCCTCAGCCTGGAGAGAAGTTCGGTTCCATAGTCAGGAACTATCTGAAGAACAAGCGACAGTGTTGAGACTTAAATACTGTCGGAAGGAGAGGTGCAGAGTAGCAGTAGTGAGAATGTAGCCACTGAAGGTTATGTCCTCTCAGATCAAACAGTTCTCACTTGAAAAAGTTGTCCAAGGTGTTTCTCTTCTGTACCAAGATGCCATTGTGTTGCAATGTCTGACAGAGTGATTATCAAATGGTATATAATACCGACAGGTTGGGGATTGTTTGGAGGTGTAGCCATAGTGTCAGATGTGTTGGTGTGCCTGGAGGCATGTGCTATTTAGTAGAACTACATCTGGTCTTTCTGCGCATCGACGATCTCGCCTCTCTCGAGTTGCCCCGTGTTGGGAGAGACTTCGCTTAGAGTGGTTGCTTGCTGGACCTTCGTCTTCCTCTTCACCATCAGGATTGGTGCATCGGTGGTTGTCTACCCAAGGGCCTGTTGCTGCCTGAAGTCTCTATGCCTGTCGACTGCATGCCACACAGCCAGTCTCACGCCGCTGAGGATATACAGTGCTCCATCAAGGTACAGTTCACTTCAGTGTCCTGCGCCAGGCAAGTACGTGTGTCTACTTACACGTACTTGCCTAGCTGAGTACTCTTACTTTTGGCCGATTGTCACCGCCAATTTCATCTTTACGTAATTAGACGATGCCTTCGTTGCCTTCCACCTCCCACCCCCCTTCCACTCTCCCTCTACCACCCCACACCTGCCACTGCCTCTTCTAAATCCAATTCCTTCTCGCTAAACCTCAAATTCTCTAATCCTGATGCCACTATCTGTCCTGAAAATTTATTATATCAGATCACTGGTGCACCTCAACTAAAAGTCTTAAAACCAACTCAGGCTTCAAACTCCTTCTTGACAAACATTCCTATGAAACGTACACTTCAACCGATACCAGACAAAAACTTCTCAATGCAAGTTTCACCATTATTTGGACTCCTGAGCACCGTGCCAAAAGCCGTCTTGCTAAACACACAGTTTACCCTCCTGACGCTATGACCGAAAAAGAAACTTAATAAAAGATATCAGTACTAAAACAAAGTCTCTTTTGCGATATTTTACAGCCCCGAAAACTCCATTCTCAAAAACACTGCTCTACTCCTTCTGACCCCTCTACATCTTCGTAAAGGAATCCTTGCAAACCACCCGCTTTTCCTCCAAACACCTCTTAAATCTGAATTTCCACCAATTACAATTTTTAAAAGCACAAATTTGGCCATGACACAAACCATGTACATCTACACAAGCTGCTCAGTGTTCAGTAACTGGTCACTTTTGGGAATACTTGCTCCCCCCCTTAAATGTTCTAACGCGGCGGGTCACAAACTGCAGTTGCAAATTCCTGCCCCCCTAGAAAAAACATTCTTCCTCCCTCAGAGTAAGCCAACCCCACTCCCTCCCAACCCCCTCCTTTTTCCTCCCTCTGCCCCCAAACCGCCCCTCCCCCCCCCCAATGCCTGGGCCTCCCCTGCACTTGGTTTCCTTTCTACCTACACACCAAACCCAAACAGACTACAAACACCTCTCCATCACCCCTACACCCAACTAGACTAAAAAACAAAAACTGTCAACTCGCCACTGCCCCTACTTGTGAGGTAATCTCTCAAGCTTAAAAATCAACTACTCACAGCCCTTAACCTATTCTTGTCTGCTAACAATCTTACCTCTTAATCACCCCTCTTTCTTGTTCTTTCAAACCCCCCCTACAACCTCTCCCGCTCCCCCTCTTCCTACCCTTTTCAGCTCTCCTTCTCTTACCCCCTTCACCCCCACCAACCCCCCTCATCCCCTCCCCCCTATTACATTACCCCTCCTACCAAACCCCAACCCCCCCCCCCCCAAGATAAGATAAGATAAGATTTCGTTCGGTTTTTTAAAACCCCGGAGGGTTACCCCACCCAGGAAAACCCCAAAAAGTCAGTGCGTCATCGAGGACTGTCTAACTTTTTTTCCATTGGGGTCCTTAATCTTGTCCCCCAGGATGCGACCCACACCAGTCGACTAACCCCCCAAGGTTTACCTATTTGGCTGCTAGGTGAACAGGAACAACAGGTGTAAGGAAACGTGTCGGAATGCTTCCACCCCCGGAATCGAACCCGGGCCCCTCCGTTGTTGAAGCGGGAGCTTTAGCCACCAGGCCACCGGCCCCTCTTAACTACTTCTACTACTCCCCCCACCTCTTAACCACTTCTTCCTCCATTACCAAAGCTTCCACTTCCTCTGTATTCCATCACCGCCCACTCCTCCTCCCCCACATCCAAGACTTCATCCAGGTCCAACTCCTCCTCCAAACGAAATCCACTCAATCCTAAACCTGCCCCAACTTCTGATATACAGACCAAAGAACAAAAAAAACAGATCCATCTCTTCCTCCCAATAACACCTACAAACACACATCCACCGATGGCACCACTACCTGGATTTACCTGGAGAGAGTTTGGGGGGGTCCAACGCCCCCGCGGCCCGGTCTGTGGACCAGGCCTCCTGGTGGATCAGCCCCTGATCAACCCAGGCTGTTGCTGCTGGCTGCACGCAAACCAAACGTACGAGCCACAGCCCGGCTGATAAAGGAACTGACTTTAGGTGATTGTCCAGTGCCAGCTTGAAGACTGCCGGGGGTCTGTTGGTAATCCCCCTTATGTACGCTGGGACCCAGTTGAACAGTCTCGGGCCCCCTGACACTTATTGTATGGTCTCTTAACGTGCTAGTGACCCCCCTGCTTTTCATTGGGGGGATGGTGCATCGTCTGCCAAGTTTTTTTGCTTTCGTAGTGGAGTGATTTTCGTGTGCAAGTTCGGTACTAGCCCCTTTTAGGATTTTCCAGGTGTTATAATCATGTATCTCTCCCTCCTGCATTCCAGGGAATACGGGTTTTTAGGAAAACCTCAAGCGCTCCCAGTAATTGAGGGTGTTTTATCTCCGTTATGCCGGCCGGTGAAAGTTTTTCTGTACATTTTCTAGGTCGGCAATTTCACCGCCTTGAAAGGTGCTGTTAGAGTGCAGCAATATTCCCGCCTAGATAGAACAAGTGACCTGAAGAGTGTCCCTCATGGGCTTGGCCTCCCTATTTTGAAGGTTCTCATTATCCATCCTGTCATTTTTCTAGCAGATGCGATTGATACAATGTTAAAGGTCCTTGAAGGTGAGATCCTCCGACATAATCACTCCCAGGTCTTTGACGTTGGTGTTTCGCTCTTTTTGTGGCCAGAATTTTTTTTTTTTACTCTGATGAAGATTTAATTTCCTCATGTTTACCATATCTGAGTAATTGAAATTTCTCATCATTGAACTTCATATTGTTTTCCGCAGCCCACTGAAAGATTTGGTTGATGTCCGCCTGGAGCCTTGCAGTGTCTGCAATGGAAGACACTGTCATGCAGATTCGGGTGTCATCTGCAAAGGAAGACACGGTGCCTGTGGCTGACCATCCTTGTCTATGTCGGATATGAGGATGAGGAACAAGATGGGGCTAGTACTGTGCCCTTTTGGAACAGAGCCTTTCACCGTAGCTGCCTCGGACTTTACCTCTTTGACGACTACTCTCTGTGTTCTGTTAGTGAGGAAATTATAGATCCATCGACCGACTTTTCCTGTTATTCCTTTAGCACGCATTTTGTGCGCTATTATGCCATGGTCACACTTGTCGAAGGCTTTTGCAAAGTCTGTATATATTACATCTGCATTCTTTTTGTCTTCTAGTGCATCTATCACGGGCTTAAATATAACTCCCCCGACACTAACTTTGGTATGACGAAACCATTAAATCATGTTTAAGGGGATTCAGTTCAACGTAAAGTTCTTCACAATTAGACACCTAATGGCCGAGGGTCCTTGAAGCAGAGAGGCCAGATATTGTTTTGCTAAACAGTACCCGCCTCAAAGCCCCTCAACATATCTGCCATTATGGTTATACTGCACTAGAGTCCCCTATGATCCCCACGATGGGGTTGCCATCCTTGTCAAATCCAACATAAAACACGAATCTCTCACAATCCCTTTTATTCACCAACACTGTCTTGCAGTCAGAATTCACACCCACCTTGGCCCCTTTATCTTTTTCACCCTATGCTCAGCCAAACTATCTCAACTACACGACCTTTCCTTAGTCTTCAACTACACAAAGCTCCAATTTTTTACACTCTTTAAAAACCCGGGGAAAAAAAGTTCATCAGGACCCGGGAATTTATTTTGCTTTAATCGGTCTATCTTTTTTGATATTGCATAATTTATCGTCAAGCCCACTATAAAAATTTTTTTACTGGGATATTGTTAGTGTCCTCCTGAGTGAAAAACAGAGAAATAATTATTAAGAATAGGCACATTTCATTCTCCTTGTCAGTAGATGCCCAGAGCTATTTTTTAAGGGGGAAACCAAATCTTATCTCTAACCTTTTTTCTATAAGCCTGGAAAAAACTTTTTCAGGTTTTTTTTTTAGTTCCCTAGCAACTTTAATTAACGGAATTCTACCAACATTATTACAACTTTAAAATTTCATAGTCCCGTTTAGCTTTCCTTATCCACTTTTTTAATGTCCCTCTTAATGTCAATATAATGATTCATAAGATGGCCCTCCCCTCTTTTGATAAGAACATAAGAACATAAGAAAGAAGGAACACTGCAACGGGCCCTACTGACCCATGCAGAGCAGGTCCATGCCCCACCCCCCCCCGGATTAGACCAATGACCCACCCCCGGATTAGACCAATGACCCATCCAGTCTGGTCATCCTAACTCAAGGATGGAGCACTGTACCAGCCCCAGCAGCACAAGCTAGTCAGGTCCAACTCACACCCACCCACACCCACTCATGTATTTATCTAACCCATTTTAAAACTACACAACGTTATAGCCTCAATAACTGTACTCAGGAGCTTGTTCCACTCATCCACAACTCTATTACCAAACCAGTACTTTCCTATATCCTTCCTGAAAACTGAATTTTTCAACTTGAAACCATTGCTGCGAGTTCTGGCTGGCCGGAAATTTTCAGCACACTATTTACATCCCCTTTATTTATTCCCGTTTTCCATTTTTTACACCTCGATCATATCCCCCCTAATTCTATGCCTTCGAGAGAGTGCAGGGTTCAGGCCTTCAGTCTATCATCATAGGGAATATTTTTTGAAAACATGGGATCATCTTTGTCATCCTCCTTTGTTACATTTTTCCCGAGTATTCATAGCCATTCTGTAAAACGGTGACCAGAAAATGAGCAGCATAGTCTAAATGAGGCCTAAACCAAGGATATAAGGGGTTGAAGAACAACCTGAAGGACTTCTATTATTTATACTTTTAGATATGAAGCCAAGAATTCTGTTAGCTTTATTGCGAACAATAATGCACTGTTGTCTTGGTTTTAGGTTACTGCTAACCAGAAAATCCTAAATCCTTTTCAGCAGTATTAAGATCTACATTATTTAGTTTATATGTGGCATGGTTATTTAACTGTCCCAACATTTAGAACCTTTCATTTGTCAATATTAAACTGCATCTGCCACTTCTCCGGCCATTGCGTCAGTCTTTCAAATCATCCTGGAGTGCTCTTAATGTCCTCATCAGAATAAATGGATGGCCTATTTTGTGTCATCACCAAATTTGCTTATGTCGCTATTTATTCCCTCATCTATGCCGTTATGTAAATTGTGAACAACAACGGGTCCAACACTGACCCCTGAGGAACACCGCTTGTGACGTACCCCCATTCTGATTTCTCCCAATTTTATGCAAACTCTCTGCTGTCTATTTGCAGCCATGCCTCTTCCCAGGAAAAAAATTTCTCCTCCTATTCCGTGTGCCCTAAGTTTCCTCAATAGCCTCTGGTGTGGGAAACTATCGAAAAACCTTACTGAAGTTCATATACACAATATCATATTCATTACCATGATCTACCTCTTCAAACACCTTAGTGAAAAAAGTTAGTAAATTTGTAAGACAGGAACGCCCCTTTGTAAAAAACCCCGTTGAGAATCATTAATCAATCTGTGCCTGTCAAGATGGCTTTCGAATTGCTTCGGCAAATTATTGATTCCATAAATTTTCCCACATATGGAGGTAAGGCTTATTGGTTTATAGTTCGAAGCCAAGGACCTGTCACCTGCCTTGTAAATAGGTATTACATTTGCCATTTTCCACTTATCAGGCACTATGCCAGTTTGTAGTGATATGTTAAAAAGATTAGCATCTATAAATTCCTTTTTTCTGTCCTAAAATATTTGAGCCTATTATTCATCCTTTTTGGGTCAATTTCTATTCGATCTAATTTTTTTTATAGGGGATAAATTGTTCTTTGGGCAGTATGTATAGTGTTCAGAAAACTGTCATATTGATAGCTCTCTTCATACCCCAGTCAACAGGCTGTAAGTGTTCTCTAAGCCCATCGTAATCTGCTAAGCGAAAATCTGGGACTGTTTACTGAGTTATCCCTACTATCATATTTCCCATTCAATGCAAAATGAAATTTGATTTGTGGTCGCTAGCACCGAGTTCCTCTGAAATTTCTAAATATTAACAAGGGATTCATTTTTTTGGCCAGAACTAAGTCAAGCAGGTTATTACCCCTTGTAGGTTCTGTCACAAACTGCTTAAAAAAAACAATCCTGAACTCCCTTCTAAGAAGTCGTAATGATTCTAAATTCCCAGTCAAGAAAATCCAATCAATTTGACTAAAGTTAAAGTCTCCTAGAATTTACTACATTATCGTGCCTTGGGGCACCTTAACAATTTCCTCCCATAGTAGTCTCCTCGGTCCCATCTAAGTTTGGGGGATGGTATATCACACCTAAAATAAATTTTTCATGGCCCTCTGAAAAATTCTATCCAAACAGACTCTGTATGTGTTACTTTAGACTTAATACCCATTTTTATGCAACAGTTCAAGCGATCTCGGCCCTTTACAATGCCACCCCACCCACCTTCCCGATACTTCTATCTACTTGGAACAATTTTTAAAACCCTGAATGTGACATTCCGCAGACATGTCCCGTTTTTTCGTATTGATCTACGTCTCAGTTAAAGGCAAATACATCAATGTTACCTGCACTAGCAACTAGTCTCAAACTCGTCCCTCTTTTCCCCAGCACTACGACTATTTGTGAATATATATTTAAGGACCCTCCTTTCTCTTTACCCTTCTGCCTCCTTTCTGTTATTCCACTAAACCTATTACTGTCCTTGTCAATTAAAAGCCACTGGCTTTCCAACATCCACCTCATTTTGCCTATTACTAGTTCTCCTAGTACCCATATTACTACACTGCGACTTCATTGTTTTCCAGCCCAAAACCCATTTCCACCAACTATTCCTAGTTTAAAGACCTAAAAGCTCCCTCCACTGCGTTGGCCAGTGCTCCCACCCCACACCTAGATAAGTGAACCCCATCCCTGGCATACATGTCATTTCTGCCATAAAGAGGTCCCAGTTCTCAATGAATGTTACCGCATTTTCCTTACAGTATTGTCCAGCCAGCAAATGACACCAATTGCTCTGGACAACCATTTATTTTCAACTCCTCTCCTTGGCAAAATACCACATATGACATACTTCATACGGAAGATTTCTAATGCTATGTATTAATTTAGTCATTCTTCGCTGAATGTTTTCTAATAAATTATATCCATTCGTAATTTTGGAGACCAGAAACTGAGCGCATAATCTAGGTGAAGCCTTACTAATGATGTATTAAGCTGCAATATAACCTGTGGACTTCTGTTGCTTACACTTCTTGATATAAATCCTAACAATTTATTTGCCTTATTACGCACGCTTGGCATTGCTGTCTTGGTTTAAGGTTGCTGCTTACCATAACCCCCAAGTCCTTTTCGGAATCCGTATGGCTAAGTTCTACATTTTTTTAAACTTGTAAGTGCTAGGGTTATGGACCCCCCCAAGCTTCAGAACTTGCATTTATCTACATTGAACTGCATCTGCCACTTTTCTGACCAAGATATAGAACATAAGAACATAAGAAAGAAGGAACACTGAAAACGGGCCCTACTGACCCATGTGGAGCAGGTCCAGGGTCCCCCCCCCCCTGGATTAGACCAAGGGACCCACCCCCCGAATTACCCCAATGACCCACCCAGTCTGGTCATCCCCACTCAAGGATGGAGCACTGTACCAGACCCAGCAGCACGAGCTAGTCAGGTCCAACTCACACCCCCCCCACACCCACTCATTTATTTATCTAACCTATTTTTAAAACTACACAACGTTTTAGCCTCAATAACTGTACTCGGGAGCTTGTTCCACTCATCCACAACTCTTACCCAAAACCAGTGCTTTCCTATATCCTTCCTGGGAAACTGAAAATTTTTTCCCAAATTGAAAAACCCTTGCTGCGAGTCCTGTCTTGGCTGGAAATTTTCAGCACACTATTTACATTCCCTTTATTTATTCCTGTTTTCCATTTATACACCTCGATCATATCTCTTGGAGTTCCCTAACATCTACGTTTGAATCAATTATCCTACCTATCTTTGTGTCATTGGCGAATTTACTCATATCACTAATAATGCCCCTCATCAAGGTCATTGATATATATTATAAACAACAATGGACCTAAAACTGATCCCTGTGGTAAAGCCACTTGTTAAGATCCCCACTCGGGTTTAACCCCATTTAAGCATACTCTCTGCTTCCTATTAATGAGCCATGACTCGTCCATGACAGCACTTTTCCCCAATGCCATGAGCTGGGCCCCTTTCTTTTAACAGTCCTGGTGCGGTACTCTATCAAAAGCCTTACTAAAATCTAAATAAACAATATCGAAATTCTTTACCATGATCAACGGCCTCAAAAGCTTTACTGAAGAAGGTTAATAAATTATTTAAGGGAGGAACGGCCCCTTGTGAATCCATGCCCGAGTATCATTAATCAAGCTATGCTTATCCAATGGCTTCTTATATTTTCAGCTATAATTGACTAGTAATTTGCCTACAATTGAGGGCAGGCTTATTGGACGGTAATTTGACGGTAATGACTTGTCCCCTGCTTTAAAAATAGGAATAACATTAGCCATCTTCCACATATCAGACACTACACCTGTTTGAAGAGAAATATTAAAAATATTAGTCAATGGGTTTACAAAGTTTTATTTTACACTCTTTAAGAATCCTGGAAAAAAAAATTCATCAGGGCCCCGGGAAATTTTAATTTTGCTTCAGTCGGTCTGTTTGATAAAACCCTTTCGCTAGTGACTTGTATTGATAAATTTTCGTCTTCAACCCCACTATAAAAATTTATTACCAGGGTTTGTTAGTGTCTTCCCGAGTAAAAAAACCCAGAGAAAATAATTATTTAAATCGAGCACATTTCGTTCTCTTTGTCAGTAAGTGCCCATATTTTTTTTTTAGGGACCTACTTTCTCTAACTTTTTTTTCTACAAAACCCAAAAAAAAATTTTCGGGGGTTTGTTTTTTTAATCCCTCCAACTTTTAATTTTTAGTCGTTTTTGGCTTTTCTTATCCCCTTTTTAATGTCCTCTTAATTCAATATTCTGATTTATAAGATGACCCCACCCCTTTTTATGCGCCTAAAAACCCCTTTTTCTTCCCAAAAGATATTTTGGGCCCATTTTTCATCCATTTTTGGGGCATTTCTGTTTAATCTAAAATTTT
>NW_026474542.1:0-2500 GCF_026875155.1 Cherax quadricarinatus
TAAGACACGACGAACACGGGGAAATGTCAGGAAGTATTTTTTCCCGTCACAGAGTAGTCAGGAATGGAAATAGTTTGGGAAGCGAGTAGTGGAGCAGGCTCCATCATGCTTTAAGCAGAGGTATGAAAAGCTCGTGTTCAGGAAGAGCCCCATACGACCAGTAAGAGCGGGCCCAGGACTATGACTCGACACCTGCAACCAAAGTAGGTGAGTACAACTAGGTGAGTACACAACACACGCGCGCGCACCCACACACACACACACACACCACACACACCAAACAAACACACACCCACACACATACACACACCACACACACACACCACACAACACACACACACACACACACCACACACACACACACCACACACACACAAACACACAACACACACAAAACGCACAAGACAACCCACGCAACGAAAAACCCCAAAACCACAACCCACTCACTTTCCCTCTTCCAGCAACACCCACATCGCAAAAAACAACCCACTCATGTTCCCTCTTCCAGCAACACCCACATCACAAACCTCACCCCAACAGCTGTCCCTTATGGGCATTCTGACCACACTCCCATCATCACAAACCCCACCTACACCACAGCCCCCCATAGGCCCCCACCAAGGCTCCCGCTCCGCCAACCCCAATATTCTTGCAGGACCACAGTGACAGAAAAGAAGCTGAAAGTTTGGTACACAAACGCGGACGGAATAACGAATAAACATGAGGAGTGGCACGAAAGAATCAGTGAGAAATCTCCAGACATCATAGCAGTCACAGAAACAAAACTCGCTGAGACAATAACAGATGCAATCTTCCCACCGGGATATCAGATCCCGAGAAAAGATAAAAGGAGTAGAGGGGGAGGAGGAGTTCCACTGCTCATAAAAAAACGATGGGGATTTGAGGAAATAGAAGGCATGGACGTGATTGGAGAAAGAGACTACATAGTAGGTACAATTCAGTCTGGAGAACATAAAGTAGTCATTGGAGTGATGTATAACCCGCCACAAAACTTCAGGAGGCCAAGAGAGGAGTACGAAGAAAACAACAGGGCGATGGTGGACACACTGGCTGAGGTGGCAAGAAGAGCTCACTCGAGCAGAGCAAAGTTACTGGTAATGGGCGATTTCAACCACAGGGAGATCGACTGGGAAAACCTGGAGTCACATGGGGGTCCCGAAACATGGAGAGCCAAGATGATGGATGTGGTACTTGAAAACCTCATGCATCAACATGTCAGGGACACTACCAGAGAGAGAGGGGAGGATGAGCCAGAAAGACTGGATCTTGTGTTCACCCTAAGCAGTTCAGACATTGAGGACATCACTTTCGAGAGGCCCCTTGGAGCTAGCGATCACGTGGTTCTGAGTTTTGATTATATAGTAGAGTTACAAGTGGAGAAGGTAAAAGGAATTGAACGAGAAAAGCCAAACTACAGATTCATGGAAGGCAAATCCTGTGTCACAAACCTTCTGGAGTTTTATGATAAAGTAACAGAAGTATGACACGAGAGAGAGGGGTGGGTTGATTGCATCTTCTTGGACTGCAAGAAGGCCTTTGACACAGTTCCTCACAAGAGATTGGTACAGAAGCTAGAGGATCAGGGTCATATAACAGGAATGGCACTGCAATGGATCAGAGAATACCTGACATGGAGGCAACAACGAGTCATGGTACGTAATGATGTATCACAGTGGGCACCTGTGACGAGCGGGGTCCCACAGGGGTCGGTCCTAGGACCAGTGCTATTTTTGGTATATGTGAACGACATGATGGGAGGGTTAGACTCAAAAGTGTCCCTGTTCGCAGACGATGTGAAGTTAATGAGGAGAATTAGATCAGATGAAGACCGGGCAGGACTTCAAAGAGACCTGGACAGACTGGACACCTGGTCCAGCAACTGGCTTCTCGAATTTAATCCCGCCAAATGTAAAGTAATGAAGATAGGGGAAGGGCACAGAAGACCGCAGACAGAGTATAGGCTAGGTGGCCAAAGACTGCAAACCTCGCTCAGGGAGAAAGATCTTGAAGTGAGTATAACACCGAGCATGTCTCCGGAAGCACACATCAACCAGGTAACTGCTGCAGCATATGGGCGCCTGGCTAACCTGAGAACAGCGTTCCGATACCTTAATAAGGAATCGTTCAAGACACTATACACCGTGTACGTCAGGCCCATACTGGAGTATGCAGCACCTGTTTGGAACCCGCAATTGATCAAGCACGTCAAGAAACTAGAGAAACTGCAAAGATTTGCGACACGGTTAGTTCCAGAGCTAAGGGAAACGCCTTATGAAGAAAGGTTAAAGGAAATCGGCCTGACGACACTAGAGAACAGGAGGGTCAGGGGAGACATGATAAGGACATATAAAATACTGCGCGGAATAGACAAGGTGGACAAAGACAGGATGTTCCAGGGAGGGTACACAGAAACAAGAGGTCACAATTGGAAGTTGAAGACACAGATGAGTCAGAGAGATATTAGGAAGTATTTCTTCAG
>NW_026474543.1:0-10660 GCF_026875155.1 Cherax quadricarinatus
TATACAGGAGAAGGGGTTACTAGCCCCATGCTCCCAGCATTTTAGTCACCTCATACAACACGCATGGCTTACGGA
Source organism: Cherax quadricarinatus (assembly GCF_026875155.1). NCBI lineage: Eukaryota > Metazoa > Arthropoda > Malacostraca > Decapoda > Parastacidae > Cherax > Cherax quadricarinatus. Next base: position 76 of record NW_026474543.1, read on the forward strand.
GGAAGAATTCTGTTCCACTTCCCCATGGAGATAAGAGGAAATAAGCAAGAACAAGAACTAGAACAAAAATAGAAGAAAACCCAGAGGGATGTGCATATATATGCTCGTACATGTATGTGTAGTGTGACCTAAGTGTAAGTAGAAGTAGCAAGACGTACCTGAAATCTTGCATGTTTATGAGACAGAAAAAAGACACCAGCAATCCTACCATCATGTAAAACAATTACAGGTTTCCATTTTACACTCACTTGGCAGGATGGTAGTACCTTCCTGGGCAGTTGACTCAGTAAACTTATTCCCCTATAATTTTTACAATCTCTTTTGTCCCCCTTTCCTTTATATAAAGGAACTATACATGCTCTCTGCCAATCCCTAGGTACCTTCCCCTCTTTCATACATTGATTAAACAAAAATACCAACCACTCCAACATTATATCTCCCCTTGCTTTTAACATTTCTGTCATGATCCCATCAGTTCCAGCTACTTTACCCCCTTTCATTCTATGTAATGCCTCATACACCTCCCCCACACTTCACTCCTAAAAGATGTTATACCTCCCTGGACAGTGCATGAAATTACCGCCTCACTTTCATCGACATTTAAAAATGCCTTAAAATATTCTGCCATCTTCCTAATACCTCCCGCTCCCCATCTACTAACTGCCCTACTCTGTTTTTAATTGACAAATCCATTCGTTCCCAAGGCTTTCTTAACTTGTTTATCCCACTCCAAAATTTTTTCTTATTTTCATCACAATTTCTTGACAGTGCCTCTCCCACTCTTTCATCTGCTCTCCTTTTGCACTCTCTTCACCTTTCTTTTACTCTCAATATACTCTGCTCTACTTATAACACTTCTGCTTTGCAAAAACCTCTCATAAGCTACATTTCTCTCTTATATCATACCCTTTACTTCATCATTCCACCAATCACTCCTCTTTCCTTCTGCACCCACCCTCCTATAGGCACAAACTTCTGCCCCACATTCTAATTCTGCATTTTTAAAACTATTCCAACCCTCTTCAACCCTTGTACAAATAGGAAGCGCATCTGTCTGGCGCTCAGCAGATGGAGGATCGAGCGTCTATTACGTCTTGCGCTGAATGACCCACATGGGTCTAGCGCTTAACATGAATTAAATAAATAAATTCAACCCCCCACTACTCACACTTGCACTAGCCCACTTTTCTGCCAATAGTGCTTATATCTCACCCTAACTTCCTCATCCCTTAGTTTATGCACTTTTACCTCTCTCTTATTTGCTGTTGTTATTTTCCTTTTGTCCCATCCACCTCTTAGTCTAACCGTAGCTACAACTAGATAATGATCCGATATATCAGGTGCCCCTCTATAAACATGTACATCCTGAAGCCTACCCATCAACCTCTTATCCACCAATACATAACTTAACAAAATGCTTTCATTACATGCTATATCATACCTTGTATATTTATTTATCCTCCTCCTCATAAAATATGTATTACTTATTACCAAACCTCTTTCTACACATAGCTCAATTAAAGGCTCCCCATTTTCATTTACCCCTGGCACCCCAAATTTACCTACTACTCCCTCTACAACATTTTTACCCACTTTAGCATTAAGATCCCCAACCACAAATACTATCTCACTTGATTCAAAACTCCCCGTGCACTCACTCAACATTTAGGGCTAGTGAGTTTTATTTGTAGGAATTCAGGTTTTGGGAAGTTTGGTAGCAAGCCAGGTCAGCCCACCCCACCCACATGTAATATGCTACGACATTTAATTGAAGAGCCCCAGAGCAATGAAATACATTTACAGTACATTCATTAATTACTTTAAAATATATGTAGTCTTAATGCAGAGTGATATGTGAGTTTTATTTGTAGGAAGTCAGGTGGTAGCCAGCCAAGGGAGCGCTCCCCGCCCCACCCCATTAACACACAATGTAAACAAACCAAGCAAATGCATCAGGTTTTCGTCACTTTACATTGTGTACAAGTTGTCTCCATGCTGATACAGTAGAATAAATAGAGAAACACTTCCATTCTCCTGTAACACCATTTTTAAAAGAAATGACGCTCTGAGTGAAGGCATATGAAAGGAATAATTTTCTAGTTACCCCCAGTAATATTAACCCCTTCAGGGTCCAAGGCCAAAATCTGAAGTGGTGCTCCAGTGTCCAAGAAATTTTGAAAAAAAAAAAAAAAAAAAAAAAAAAAAAAAATTATTTTTTCTTACAGAATTAAAGAGTATATTTTTGTGAAGGTAATAAGACAAAAAAAAATTCTGATCAGTACTTATCGAGATACTGTGCCAAGAAGTTTGTCAAAAATGATGTGGTGGCGGCAACATCGACGAATTCCACATACGCGCATTACATTATTTTGCGGTTTTTATTGTTTTTTCTTTTCTTTTCCAATTTTTTTCTATTCCTACTAACATTTGGGGCCTGAGAGACCAATACTGTATATAATGTATATATATAAACTCATTGTATTGAACACAATAACCACACTAAAGTTATTATCATATTATTGTTTACCACTGTTGTTTATTACAATAAACATGCACAAATCTTGTATAATACTAATGTTCTATCATATATTTACATATTTACAATCACTGGACATGGTTTTAGAACTGCTGAGCTTGTGGAACTCCTTGAAAACAAGGCACCATGCACAGAGGCACCTTACATTCCTCACACATAACCGAGTGTCTTTGCGTCTTTGTTGCCGTCGTTTTGTTTGTGCACAGACGATGCATCTCTTCTGAGCAATTTCTTCTGAGTTGAAGGAAGTTGTATTATGAAATGATCACCTTCCCTCCTCAAACGCTTGGGTATATCCTGAGGAATTCGAGGACCGTGTTGTATAGCAGGTGTTCTTACCTGGTACTTCATTATGAGTTGTCTGACAACAGACAAACAAAATTCACCATACGGTGGTCTGTTGCCAGTCTTTATTTGGTACATATTATATGCATTGAGCATTGAAATGTCCATGAGATGGAAGAAAAGTTTCATGTACCACTTGTAACTCTTACAACACAGTCAACAAAACCAATCTGCATGTCACATTGTCAACCAAGCGCATGTTTTGTGTATAATCAATCACTGTCACTGGTTTTCGAATACGTTCATTAGTCACTCGATCAACATTGCCACTGTCTTGCATTTCATTACGGTGAATGGTTGTCAACAATGTGACATCTCGTTTGTCATGCCACCATAATGCCATGATGTCATTGGCAGTAAAACACCTGCTCGTCATCACCACGAGCACCTGCGTTGAGCCTGGGCATATGTTTACGATTAGAAGCACTGTGCCACACACATCTGTCTTGTTCACTCGCATGAAATCACTGAGTAATGGGCTTGTGTACCAGTTATCGGTATATAATGTATGCCCCTTACCAAGATAAGGTGCATCATGTTTCTCACTACGTCACCTGAGATACCCAATAACATCTTGGTATCTTTCAATGTTTTACTACCCGTGTATACAACAATATCCAACACCAGGCCACTGTCACAATCACAGAGTACAAACAGTTTCATACCAAAGCGTTTCCTCTTGCTCGGTATATACTGCTTGAATGACAGTCTACCTTTGAACAAAATCAAAGACTCGTCAATTACAAGATTCTTGAATGGATAAAAGTATATGCTGAACTTTTGTTTGATACATGAAAAGATTTCTAATCTTGTATAACCTGTCACTTCTGTCAGGCCTGGTTTTGTCAGAGAAGTGCAACATACATAAGAGTAAGATAAACCTGTTCACTGGTATGATTTCACTGAAGACCGGGGTAGAAATTAGCCGATCTGTGGACCAGTATGCTTTTATATTATGCTTATAGACGTGAGGCATAAGCATTATTGTTGCAAAAAGCAAATACATTTCTGCAACAGTCGTCTCTTTCCACCTGTGTAGTCTTGACTGTGGTGATAAGATCGTATTTGCCATGGTGTACTCAAAATACTTATTACTTCCCTGACAATAATTTCCATCAATGGCTGGTCAAAGAAAATTCAAAGAATTCCAGTTCATGCCGTGGTTCCAAGGGACAAGTAGGTAGAATTCCACTTTGAGAGTCATCAAAGTGGTGAGGCTTGGGAACAAAATTGGGATTTTGCTGCCAATTCCACATACGGTTTGCTGGTGGATACTGGACATCATAGGCTGGTTGTGCGGGTGGTTGTGGTGGGCTGGTGGCTGGCGCTCCGCTTTGTCCTTGAACTGACGAGTCAGCAGCGTGGGTCCCAGCGTGGCCTGTTGAGTCACGCATGGCGGTGCCACTACCATCACCACTAACACCATCCACTGATGTCTGTGGTCTATCCATGCCAAGTGTAGCCACATCATCCTCACTATCACTACCTAAAACTGGTGTTGGGCCACGGGATGTACTCCGGGATGTACTCCGTCCCCTGGGCACAGCATAGGGTACACTACCCGAGCACATGCGGCGGCGAACATACCGACGCTTCACTGGTGAATATGATTCCTCACTATCACTACTCGAATGATCGTCGAGCGCAATAAAATCACAGTCCACGTCACTATCATCATCATTACTGAAGTCAGAGGCCTGGGCCACGCGAAAATATTAGTTTTCTCTGCGATGAGGAACAACCGACTGTGAGTCACGAGTGCCCACACCAGAGGTAGAAGGTTGAGGATCGTCAGGGTTTTCTGCACTATTATCGATATCCTGGTCATTCTTTTCGGTCACTAACTGATCAAAGCCGTAGAATTCGTCTTCATTTCCACTTCCATCAGTGTCAGAACTATCAGATAGAAGAGGAGAGTCCAATTTTCCGGGGAGTGAGAGCTGACTTGCGACGAGGCATGGTGAACAAGGGTAACTGAGCCGGCGTTCCCACAATGCTATGCGGGCGTCTAGATTTTTTGTTTATGGCGCACACCCACCATGCAGACCCGTTCTCTCACATGTAGGCCTATGAGCGTTTTCGCACTAAATTTGACGGCGCTAGAATTTTGGCATAGATCTATGGTTTGGACACTCAGCGTGAAGCCGTAGATCTATGGGACGGACCCTGAAAGGGTTAAAGTGACAAATTTTCTCTGATGTTGGACTACAAGTCGCCTGGCTACCATGTCATATATTATGTTAATTTATTCTACTGTGGGGTGTATTTATCATGTTTATATGTTACGTAGCATCTTTATTATATAATTTTGAAAAAATATCATAGATGGATTAATGAAAATGTCTATATTAATGTAATATACGACATTTATTGTGCCCAAAGAGATTATGTATTACGTCAAGAGTAGAGAGAACTCTTAGTGATTTTAATGTGTGCCTGCACGCCAGCACAGTGTATAAGTATATTTAGGTACAGGTACACATAAGTATAATTTTCAGAGTACATACAAAATATGCAATAACTTTAGAACACTCGAAATTTTGGAAAGTTTTAAGACATAATAGAGACGTGCTCACAGAGAATGTATACAAACCGAGTGGGGTGCGCCATATAGCAAGTTTTGGACATAATTTGAAATCGCTGTATTAGCGGAATGCCATAAGGCAAAACACCCTAAAGCAGTGCCCTACTGTATTTTCAGCACATTTAAAGTCCCTTTCATCGTTTTCCATCATATGCTCCCTAATTCTACATCTTTCCAGAATGCAAATTTAGTGCCTTCAGTCTATCTTCTTAGAAAAGGCTTCTGATACATGAGATGAACTCTGTCATCCTTCTCAGTATATTTCTAGTATATCTAGATCCATTCTGTAATATTCAGACCAAAATGAACAGCATAATCTACATAAAGCCTTACCACAGATCTATAAAGTACAGTATAACCTTATTGACTTCTATTATAATTATACTTTTTGATATGAAGCCAAGAATTCTATTGGCTTTATTGCAAACACTTTTGCATTGTTATCTTGGTTTTAAATATGATAACCAAAATTCCTGAAGCTTTTCACATTCAGTTTGACTAACATCTACAATATTTGGCTTATATGTGCTAAAGTTATGTCCTAGGATTAGTTTATTCTTGTCAGAAGAAAGGTGACGTAACTGCAAAGCTCACAATGAATAGTTACATGAATGAATGCCTTGTAAAGGTTTATGAAGACTGCCAAACTTGGGTAGAGGGAGAGGAATACACAAACTTTTGAAATAAGTCTCCATCCTAAACTTTTTGTGGGGCACAAAAACATTAAGCTCTCATAAGTCCAAAATGGGACAGAACTTCTGTTTAATTAGGAATACCAGTGGAACCTCGGTTGTTGACTGCATTGCTTGTTGAACAAGTTGGTTTTCAAACAAGGAATTAGAGAAAAAAATGTCCTGGTGTCTGTACATTCTCTTGGTTGGTGAACGACAAAGCGAACAGCTCAGGTCACAAGCTCACAGAATGTGCCCTGGACAAAGAATTGACAGCATGGGTCAATGAGAGGACACAAGCCAGTGAAAGACAGGCTCACTCTGTTACTGTGTGGTAATGCAAGTGGAGACTTGAAATTGAAGCCCTTACTTGTTTATCATTCCAAAACCCCACAAATTTTAAAGAAGAACAATGTTATGAAAAACAAAATGGCTGTAATGTGGAGGGTCAACACGAAAGCTTGGGTAACGACAATTTTTTATTGAGTGAGCTCATAAGGTCTCTGTTCCCACTGTCAAAAAGTACCTCATTAACCCTTAACCCTTTCAGGGTCAGCACGCCCTCTCCTAAACTTGTTCTCAGGGTCGGAAATTTTTCGGAGAAAAAAATAATTATTTTTCTTATGAAATGATAGAGAATCTTTTCCCAATCATAATGACACCAAAAGCATGAAATTTGATGGAAAACTTACAGAATTATGCTCTCGTGAAGTTAGTGGTCTCGATGATGTTTACACATCGGCGATTTCACCCACTTTGAGCCATATTTTTGGCCAATTCCAACGTACCAGTCGACAAAAATCATACCTATTTCGCTAGAACTCCATTTTTTCTATCGAATGAGTACACGAAACCACCCATTTACCGATTTCAACTATCCAATAAAGTGGTCAGAAATTGTCAATTTTGCCAATTTCACACAAATTTCAAAAGATGCCAATTTCCAAATAGGGTCCAGAATAAACAAGACAGACATTCCTGGCACTAAAATAACATTTCCTCTGTTCATTACTCACATCCCCAGGCCTCTTACATTTCTTTTGCTTTCCACTTTGAATTTTTAGTCTCACAAAAAATAGAAGATTTATGGTATGCAGACTACTGCATTAGTGTAGAAATGGTGTAGAAATTATATAAATAATATCAGCACACTTGTGAAAGAATATTAGACTCACCAGTTGACATGTATTGAACGTATGGCATGATTTGTTTACCTTTGAACTTTGGCAAAAATGGAACATTTCTGCTACTTTGAGCTCAATTTTAAGGTACTTTTCATTGTGAAACCAATCAAAATCATCTCAATTTCTGTAATATGTCTTCCATTCTATAAAATGAGACCAGGAAAACTAGAATACAACCATAAATAGCATATGAAAATACACTGCAAAGTTGCTATTTTAAACCAAAAACACGGTCAGTTTTTTTTTTCTCATTATGCACTATGTGCTCCAGGATAGTTTTTATACTGCGCACACTGACCACACAGACCCATTCTTTCATGTGTAGGCCTACCAGCTTTCCCTCGCTAGATTTGAAGGTGCTAGAATTTGTGTGTACTAGTACGGCATCAACCCTGGCGTGCAAGCCGTACTAGTACGGCACCAACCCTGAAAGGGTTAAACTGTATACAGTAGATACACATGCACAGTGCTCTGAACGTATATCGACGTTTTATTTTTCCTTCAAATTTGGCGTGATAGGCCTGATTTGCCTAGACGTGAAAGAATGGGTCTGTGCACTCAGTGTGCACACTATAAAAAATCAGGGACCACTTAGTACCTTGTGGGAGCACCAGTTCAACTGAGCGCCAGCTAGAGCAAATAGCATAGTAAACACCAGTTATTCACTGATGTCATGTCATATTAACACTCACATTTAAAGAGGAAAGTAAAAATAGGTTAGATAAATGAATGAGTGGTTGTGGGTAGGTGTGAGTTAGACCTGACTAGCTTGTGCTGCTATGTCAGATGCAGTGCTCCTTCTTTCAGTGGATGTGACCTGACTAGGTGGGTCACTGGTCTAAGCTGGGGGTGACACGGACCTGCCTCGCATCGGCTAGTAAGCCTCCTGCAGTGTTCCTTCTTTCTTATGTTCTTATGTATTTGGCTGGCTAGCTGGCTTTGACTGGCTTTGGCTGTCTGTGTCTGACTATATCTCTGTCTATCTATATGTCTGTCTGTCTATATCTCTATCTATATCTCTGTCTGTATCACTGTCTATCTGTCTATATCTCTATCTCTCACATGTACTCATATATATAACTATACATAATGTAAATTACCTAGGATAACCCAAAAATTCCATGCCAAGTGCTATACAGCATTTGTAGATATAAGACATAAATAAACATGATGCAAGTAATAGCAGTGTCACTTGCTCAGCAATCAGGGAGCAGCACATAAACCACAAACCAACAGGTTTACCAGCCCTCCCTGAGACGGAGACAAGCAGATGGAAAGACACACACACACACAACACACACACACACACACACACACACACACACACACACACACACACACACACACACACAGGCAGACAGAATGACAGATAAGCAGAGCTAGACAGACAAACAGATACAGATAGACAGACATACAGAGACATGTTTGTGTGCAAGAGTAAAAACATATAAAGGCAAGGTTCCCTCCTCCAGCAGTGCACATTCATCAAATGTCACTTGTTATCTGATGCTTGTCATAACACCATTCTTCAAGGAGTTCATATTATATGCCAGGCACACACACAAGACAGAAGGACAGATAAGCTGAACTAGACAGACAGATAAGCAGAGCTAGGCAGACAGACAGATAGATGTACAGATAGACAGGCAGACAGACTGACAGACAGACATACAAAGACATGTTTGTATGCAAGAGTAAAAACATATAAAGGCAAGGTTCCCTCCAACAGCTCACATTCATCAAATGTCACTGGCTTTCACTTATCTGACCCTTGTCATAACACCATTCTTCAAGGAGTTTCATACTCCAGCATGTCTAAAACATTGCTGGGACCTATAAATACTTTGTATATATTTCTAGACAATAGTCGATGACCAGAACAGGTGAAAATGTTCACCTGTCAGTGTGATTGTTACTATTCAAGTACTATTCAGTACATAATATTAGTGTTTAGACAAAGATTGCTATGAAATCACAAGAACTATTATAAATTGTAATTATCAAAACATAAAAATTATTATAAATTAAAATAAAAAGGAGAAAAAAAGGTAAATTGGCAACACTTCTGCAAGCGGCAGGACTGGATGTTGCCGTCAGGTGAGCATCCAGAACCAACTTGAGGTCTTATATCTCGGTAAGTATTGGTCCTAAAAAAAATTTTTTTTTTGGTCTTATACCACACGGAAACTGCCCTCTTAATTTAAAAACAAAAAACAATTTTTTTATTTCTCAAAATATTCGGAGCGCCACACAGGTAAACATGAATCTACATTTGGACAGTTTAACCTCTAGAGGATCCGTGCCGTAGATCTACGTTGAGGTCCAAACCGTAGATCTACGTCATTAGCTCAGCATCACCTGATAAGCTGTGAGCAGTAAATTTGACCTTGATATGAGAGAATACATCTATGTGGTATGTATGCACCACATAAAACAAATCCTGTAGCACACAGTGCATAATGAGAGAAAAAAACTGAGACCGTAATTTTCGATTAAAACAGTGGCTTTGCAGATGTTTTTTCGTATTTTTATACTTGTATTTGCAATTTCTTGATCTCATTGATAGAATGGAAGACATATTACAGAAATAGAGATTATTTTGATTGGTTTTAGTACTGGAAATGGCTTGTAACTGAGCTCAAAGTAGCGGAAATGTTAAAATTTTGCCGATGTTCAAGAGTAAACAAATGACCCACATGTCTAATACATGCCTGCTGGTGGGTCTAATATACATTCAAAATGTGCTGATATTATTTATACAATTATTACAATACTGCATAACAGTAAATCTTCTATTTTTTGGTTTGAATAAAAATTCATTATATGAATAAAAAATCAAAATGAATTCATTAGTAAGCCTGAAAACATAACTAATGACAAGAGGAAATGTTAGTTTAGAGCCAGAAATGCCTGAATTGTTTATTCTGGACGCCTATTTTGAAATTGGAGATTTTGAACTTTGCATTAAATTGGCCAAATTACCAATTCCCATCATTTTATTTTGTAGTTGAAACAGTTGACTGGTGAATTCTGTGCTCAGTCGATAGAATAGAAGTAATACTAGTGAAATAGCTAAGAATTTGGTCGACTGGAATAATGTATTGACCTAAAATGGAGTCAAAGTCTGCAAAATCGCCGATTGATCGTAAATATCGCTGACAACATCAAAATTTGCAAGAGCATAATTTTCATCAATTTTCCATCAAATTTCGTACTTTTTGTTTTATTAACCTTCAGAAAAAGATTCTCACCATTTCGAAAAATA
>NW_026474544.1:0-2500 GCF_026875155.1 Cherax quadricarinatus
TCACCTCATACCATGACTCGCTGTTGTCTTCTTGGCAAGTATTTCCTGATCCATTGTAGGCAGTGCCTTCCCTGTTATCCCTGCATGGTCCTCCAGTTTTTGCACTAATCTCTTTGTGTGTGTGTGTGTGTGTGTGTGTGTGTGTGTGTGTGTGTGTGTGTGTGTGTGTGTGTGTGTGTGTGTATGTGTGTGCGTGTGTGTGTGTGTGTGTGTGTGTGTGTGTACTCACCTAGTTGTACTCACCTAGTTGAGGTTGCGGGGGTCGAGTCCGAGCTCCTGGCCCCGCCTCTTCACTGATCGCTACTAGGTCACTCTCCCTGAGCCGTGAGCTTTATCATACCTCTGCTTAAAGCTATGTATGGATCCTGCCTCCACTACATCGCTTCCCAAACTATTCCACTTACTGACTACTCTGTGGCTGAAGAAATACTTCCTAACATCCCTGTGATTCATCTGTGTCTTCAGCTTCCAACTGTGTCCCCTTGTTACTGTGTCCAATCTCTGGAACATCCTGTCTTTGTCCACCTCGTCAATTCCTCTCAGTATTTTGTATGTCGTTATCATGTCCCCCCTATCTCTCCTGTCCTCCAGTGTCGTCAGGTTGATTTCCCTTAACCTCTCCTCGTAGGACATACCTCTTAGCTCTGGGACTAGTCTTGTTGCAAACCTTTGCACTTTCTCTAGTTTCTTCACGTGCTTGGCTAGGTGTGGGTTCCAAACTGGTGCCGCATACTCCAATATGGGCCTAACATACACGGTGTACAGGGTCCTGAATGATTCCTTATTAAGATGTCGGAATGCTGTTCTGAGGTTTGCTAGGCGCCCATATGCTGCGCAGTTATTTGGTTGATGTGCGCTTCAGGAGATGTGCCTGGTGTTATACTCACCCCAAGATCTTTTTCCTTGAGTGAGGTTTGTAGTCTCTGACCCCCTAGACTGTACTCCGTCTGCGGCCTTCTTTGCCCTTCCCCAATCTTCATGACTTTGCACTTGGTGGGATTGAACTCCAGGAGCCAATTGCTGGACCAGGTCTGCAGCCTGTCCAGATCCCTTTGTAGTTCTGCCTGGTCTTCGATCGAGTGTATTCTTCTCATCAACTTCACGTCATCTGCAAACAGGGACACCTCAGAGTCTATTCCTTCCGTCATGTCGTTCACAAATACCAGAAACAGCACTGGTCCTAGGACTGACCCCTGCGGGACCCCGCTGGTCACAGGTGCCCACTCTGACACCTCGCCACGTACCATGACTCGCTGCTGTCTTCCTGACAAGTATTCCCTGATCCATTGTAGTGCCTTCCCTGTTATCCCTGCTTGGTCCTCCAGTTTTTGCACCAATCTCTTGTGTGGAACTGTGTCAAACGCCTTCTTGCAGTCCAAGAAAATGCAATCCACCCACCCCTCTCTCTCTTGTCTTACTGCTGTCACTATGTCATAGAACTCCAGTAGGTTTGTGACACAGGATTTCCCGTCCCTGAAACCATGTTGGCTGCTGTTGATGAGATCATTCCTTTCTAGGTGTCCACCACTCTTCTCCTGATAATCTTCTCCATGATTTTGCATACTATACATGTCAGTGACACTGGTCTGTAGTTTAATGCTTCATGTCTGTCTCCTTTTTTAAAGATTGGGACTACATTTGCTGTCTTCCATGCTCAGGCAATCTCCCTGTTTTCGATAGATGTATTGAATATTGTTGTTAGGGGTACACATAGCGCCTCTGCTCCCTCTCTCAATACCCATGGGGAGATGTTTCTGGCCCCATTGCCTTGAGGTATCTAGCTCACTCAGAAGCCTCTTCACTTCTTCCTCGGTTGTGTGCACTGTGTCCAGCACTTGGTGGTGTGCCCCACCTCTCCGTCTTTCTGGAGTTTCTTCTGTCTCCTCTGTGAACACTTCTTTGAATCTCTTGTTGAGTTCTTCACATACTTCACGGTCATTTCTTGTTGTCTCTCCTCCTTCCTTCCTTAGCCTGATTACCTGGTCCTTGACTGTTGTTTTCCTCCTGATGTGGCTGTACAACAGTTTCGGGTCAGATTTGGCTTTCGCTGCTATGTCATTTTCATATTGTCTTTGGGCCTCCCTTCTTATCTGTGCATATTCGTTTCTGGCTCTACGACTGTTCTCCTTATTCTCCTGGGTCCTTTGCCTTCTATATTTCTTCCATTCCTAGCACACTTGGTTTTTGCCTCCCTGCACCTTTGGGTAAACCATGGGCTCATCCTGGCTTTTTCATTAATCCTGTTACCCTTGGGTACAAACCTCTCCTCAGCCTCCTTGCATTTTGTTGCTACATATTCCATCATCTCATTAACTGGCTTCCCTGCCAGTTCTCTGTCCCACTGAACCCCGTTCAGGTAGTTCCTCAATCCTGTGTAGTCCCCTTTCTTGTAGTTTGGCTTCATTCGTCCTGCCTTCCTGCTTCTCCCTCCACTTGTAGCTCTACTGTGTATTCGAAGCTTAAAACCACATGGTCACTGGCCCCAAGGGGTCTTTCATAT
>NW_026474544.1:7500-10968 GCF_026875155.1 Cherax quadricarinatus
GAAGAAATACTTCCTACTATCTCTCTGACTCATTTGTGTCTTCAACTTCCAATTGTGGCCTCTTGTTTCTGTGTCCCCTCCCTGGAACATCCTGTCCTTGTCCACCTTTTCTATTCCACGCAGTATTTTATATGTCGTTATCATGTCCCCCGACCCTCCTTTCCTCCAGTGTCGTCAGGGCCGATTTCCCTTAATCTTTTTTTCCCTAGGACCCTTCCCCTTAGCTCTGGAACTAACCTTGTTGCAAAAACCCTTTTTACTTTTTCTAGTTTCTTGACGTGCTTTATCAAGTGCGGGTTCCAAACAGGTGCTGCATACTCCAGTAATTGGGCCTGACATACACGGTGTAAAAGTGTCTTGAATGATTCCTTACTAAGGTGTCGGGAAAGCTGTTCTCAGGTTTGCCAGGCGCCCATAGCTGCAGCAGTTATCTGATTGATTGTGCTTCCGGAGACATGCTCGGGGTTATACTCACCCCAAGATCCTTTCTCCTTTTAGTGAGGTTTGGGAGTCTTTGGGCCCCCTAGCCTATACTCTGTCTGTGGTCTTCTGTGCCCTTCCCCTATCTTCATGACTTTGCATTTGGCAGGATTAAATTCGAGAAGCCATTTGCTGGACCAGGTGTCCAGTCTGTCCAGGTCTCTTTGAAGTCCTGCCTGGTCCTCATCAGATTTAATTCTCCTCATTAACTTCACATCATCTGCAAACAGGGACACTTCTGAGTCTAACCCTTCCGTCATGTCGTTCACATATACCAAAAATAGCACTGGTCCTAGGACCGACCCCTGTGGGACCCCGCTCGTCACAGGTGCCCACTGTGATACATCATTACGTACCATGACTCGTTGTTGCCTCCCTGTCAGGTATTCTGTGTGTGTGTGTGTGTGTGTGTGTGTGTATGTGTGTGTGTGTGTGTGTGTGTGTACTCACCTATTTGTACTCACCTATTTGTGGTTGCAGGGGTCGAGTCCTAGCTCCTGGCCCCGCCTCTTCACCGGTTGCTACTAGACCCTCTCTCTCCCCGCTCCATGAGCTTTATCAAACCTCGTCTTAAAACTGTGTATGGTTCCTGCCTCCACTACGTCATTTTCTAGGCTATTCCACTGCCTTACAACTCTATGACTGAAGAAATACTTCCTACTATCTTTTCTGACTCATCTGTGTCTTCAACCCTTTCCCAAATTTTGGCCTCTTGTTTTCTGTGTCCCCTCCCTGGAACATCCTGTCCTTGTCCACCTTGTCTATTCCACCAGTATTTTTATATGTCGTTATCATGTCTCCCCTGACCCTCCTGTCCTCCAGTGTCGTCAGGCCGATTTCCCTTAATCTTTCTTCATAGGACATTCCCTTAGCTCTGGAACTAACCTTGTTGCAAACCTTTTTACTTTCTCTAGTTTTTTTGACGTGCTTTATCAAATGCGGGTTCCAAACAGGTGCTGCATACTCCAGTAAAGGGCCTGACATACACGTGTACAGTGTCTTGAATGATTCCTTACTAAGGTGTCGGAATGCTGTTCTCAGGTTTGCCAGGCGCCCATATGCTGCAGCAGTTATCTGATTGATGTGTGCTTCCGGAGACATGCTCGGTGTTATACTCACCCCAAGATCTTCTCCTTGAGTGAGGTTTTGCAGTCTTTGGCCACCTAGCCTATACTCTGTCTGTGGTCTTTTGTGCCCTTCCCCTATCTTCATGACTTTGATTTTGGGAGGATAAATTCGAGAAGCCATTTGCTGGACCAGGTGTCCAGTCTGTCCCGGTCTCTTTGAAGTCCTGCTGGGCCTCATCAGATTTAATTCTCCTCAATAACTTCACATCATCTGCAAACAGGGACACTTCTGAGTCTAACCCCTTTCCCTCATGTCGTTCACATATACCAAAAATAGCACTGGTCCTAGGACCGACCCCTGTGGACCCCGCCCCGTCCCCAGGTGCCCACTGGATACATCATTACGTACCATGACTCGTTGTTGCCTCCCTGTCAGGTATTCCTGTGTGGTGTGGTTTTGTGTGTGTGTGTGTGTGTGTTATGTGTGTTGTGTGTGTGTGTGGTGTACTCACCTATTTGTACTCACCTATTGTGGTTGCAGGGTCGAGTCCTACTCCTGGCCCCGCTCATTCACCGTTGCCTACTAGACCCTCTCCTCCCCGCTCCAAGCTTTATCAAACCTCGTCTTAAAACTGGTATGGTTTCCCGCCCCACTACGTCATTTCTAGGCTATTCCACTGCTTACAACTCTATGACTGAAAAAACTTCCACTATCTCTCTGACTCATTTGGTCTTCAACTTCCAATTGTGGCTCTTGTTTCCTGTGTCCCCTCCCTGGAACATCCTGTCCTTGTCCATTTTGTCTATTCCAGCAGTATTTTTATGTCGTTTTTTCATGTCTCCCCTGACCCTCCTGTTTCCCCCATGTCGTCAGGCCGATTTCCCTAATCTTTCTTCATAGGACCATTCCCCTTACTCTGGAACTAACCTTGTTGCAAACCTTTACTTCTTCTATTTCTTGACGTGCTTTATCAAGTCGGGTTCCAACAGTGCTGCATACCCAGTAGGGCCTGCATACAGGTGTAATGTCTTGAATGATTCCTTACAAGGGGGTTGGAATCTGTTCTCATTTTGGGCCCGGCCCCATATGCTGCAGCATTTTCTGATTGATGTGGGCTTCCGGGAAAATGCTCGTTGTTATATCACCCCCAAAATCTTTTCTCCCTTTATAGTTTTCAGTCTTTGGCCACCTAGCCTAACTCTGTCGTGGCTTCTGTGCCCTTTCCCCCATCTTCATGACTTTTCATTTGGCAGGATAAATTTGAGAACCATTGCTGGACCCGGTGTCCAGTCTGGGCCAGGGCTCTTTTAAGTCCTCCTGGTCCTCATCAGATTAATTTCCCCATTAACTTCACATCACCTGCAAACAGGGGCACTTCTGAGTCTAAAAATTCCGTCATGTCGTTCACATATACCAAAAATAGCACGTCCCCAGGACCGACCCCTGTGGACCCCCTTCGTCCAGGGGCCCACTGTGATACATCTACGACCAGACTCTTGTTGCCTCCCTGTCAGGTATCTCGATCCATTGCAGTGCCCTTTCCTTTATATGGCCTGATCCTAACTTCTGCACTAACTCTTGTGAGGGAAAGTGTCAAAAGGGGCCTTCTTGGGGAGCCAAGAAATGCAATCAACCCACCCCTCTCTCTCTTGTCTTACTTTTTATTTTTAACATAAAACCCAGAAGGTTTTTGACCGGATTTGCCTTCCGTGAATCCCCTGGTTGGGATTTATCTCCTTTCCGTTCCAGGTGCTCCACCACCTCCCCTATAATCTTCTCCATAATTTTTCATACATACACGTCAATGACACAGGTTTTAAATTTAGTGCCTCTTTTTTGTCCCTTTTTTTTTTTAAATGGAAATACATTTTCCGCTTTCCCTACCCCAGTAGTTTGCCCTTTCCAGGGGTTTTGAAGATT
>NW_026474545.1:0-11151 GCF_026875155.1 Cherax quadricarinatus
CAGGGAAAATCTTGCGTAATTTTTCAAGGGTTTTTTGGGGAAACCCAAAACAATCAAGTACTAGGGGGGGAAGCTCAACTTTGTAGTACCCACATCATGGCCAGGCTTCAAACACCTTTTATTGTACAGCAATAAAGGAATGGAACAGACTACCCACAAATGTCAAGGCCAGTCATAGCTTGAACCAGTTCAAGAAGACTGCCAAAAAGTGTCTGATGAATGAAGCAACAGAAAGGGAGGGAATGATTTTCTATTTTTTAGCTAAAATACGTGTAAATTTTACCTTATCCCTAGTAATGACCCTCATATTGTAGATAGTCGTAATGACCCTCGGTAGTAGATAGTCTTAATGACCCTCGTATTGTAGATAGTCTTAATGACCCTCGTGTAGTAGATAGTCTTTTTAGTATGATAATAAGATGTTATCTTCATTATAGAATAATAAGAAAATATTATAACCTTTATATTATAATAATAAGGTAAAAGGACCCCAATGGAAATAAGTCACTCTGTCTGACTTTTTTGGTTATCCTAGGTTCTCTACACATATGCTGCTATGTATGATAATTCTATGTAACTGTATTTGTGTATACCTGAATAAATTTACTACTTACTTTATGGTTGTTTGTGTTTGTGTTTTTAATTGATGGTTGTTTGTGTGTTGTGTTTTATTGATGGTTGTTTGTGTGTTGTGTTTTATTGATGGTTGTTTGTGTGTTGTGTTTTATTGATGGTTGTTTGTGTGTTGTGTTTTATTGATGGTTGTTTGTGTGTTGTGTTTTTATTGATGGTTGTTTGTGTGTTGTGTTTTATTGATGGTTGTTTGTGTGTTGTGTTTTATTGATGGTTGTTTGTGTGTTGTGTTTTATTGATGGTTGTTTGTGTGTTGTGTTTTATTGATGGTTGTTTGTGTGTTGTGTTTTATTGATGGTTGTTTGTGTGTTGTGTTTTATTGATGGTTGTTTGTGTGTTGTGTTTTATTGATGGTGTTTTGTGTGTTGTGTTTTATTGATGGTTGTTTGTGTGTTGTGTTTTTATTGATGGTTGTTTTGTGTTGTGTTTTATTGATGGTTTGTTTGTGTGTTGTGTTTTATAGATGTTGTTTGTGTGTTGTTTTTATGATGTTGTGTTGTGTGTTGTGTTTTATAATGGTTGTTTGTGTGTTGTGTTTTTTGATGGTGGTTTGTGTTTGTGTATAAGCACATATTGTACTAACGCACTATTGTTACTGGGGTGTACGAGGGACGTGTCCCGTGCGTTGGCAGTGGGAGTGTGTAAAGTGTCGTGCGTTGGCAGGGGGAGTGTCAAGTGTCGTGCGTTGCAAGTGGGAGTGTGCAAGTGTCGTCGTTGGGCCAGTGGGATGTGCAAGTGTAGCGTGTTTGGCAGTGGGGGAGTGTGCAAGTGTAGCGTGTTGGCAGTGGAGTGTTGACACAAGTGTCGTGTGTTGGCAGGGAGGTGTGCAAGTGTAGCGTTTTGGGCAGTGGAGGTGCAAGTGTTAGCGTGTTGGGCATGGGAATTGCAAGTGGTCGTGGCGTTGGCAGTGGGAGTGTGTAAGTTCGAGCGATTTGGCAGTGAGTGTGCAAGTGGTCGTGCGTTGGCAGTGGGATTTGGCAAGTGTCGTGGCGTTGGCAAGTGGAGTGTGCAAGTGTAGCGTGTTGGGCAGTGGGGTGTGCAAGTTTAGCGTGTTTGGCAGTGGAGTGTGCAAGTGTCGTGATTGGTCATTGGAGGGTGCAATGTGTAGCGTGGTTTGGGGCAGTGGATGTGCAAGTGTTCGAGTGGTTGGCAGTGGGAGTGTCAAGTGTCGTGTGTTGGCAGTGGGAAGGGTGCAGTGTAGCGTGTTGGCATTGGAGGGTGCAATGTCGAGTGTTGGCAGGGAGTGGTGCAAGTGTAGCGTGTAGGCAGTGGGAGGGTGCAAGTTGTAGTCGATGTTGGCAGTGGAGGGATGCAAGTGGTGTTCCCCCCGTGTGTTGGCAGTGGAGTGTGCAAGTGTCGTGTGTTGACAGTGGGAGTGTGAGGCAAGTGTCGTGCGTTGGCAGTGGGAGTGGTGCCAGTGTCGTGCGTTGGCATGTGGGAGGGTGCAAGTGTAGCGTGTTTGGCATGTGGGAGGTGCAGTGTAAGCGTTGGCGTAAGTGGAGGTGGCAAGTGTCGTGTGGTTGGCAGGTAGTGTGCAAGTGTCGTGGCCGTTGCAGAGGGAGGGTGCAAGTGTCGTGCCATGGCAGTGGAGGGAGCAAGTGTAGCGTGTTGGCAGTGGGAGGTGTGCAAGTGATTAGCGCGTGTTGGCAGTGGAGGGTGCAAGTGTCGCGTAGAAGCAGTGAGGATGTGGTGCAAGATGGTCTTTTGCATTGGAGTGGGAGTGTGCAAGTGTCGTGCTTTTAGCAGTGGGAGGGTTGGCAAGTTAGCGTGTTGCAGTGGGAGTGTGCAAGTGTCATGTGTTGGCAGTGGGAGGGAGCATGTGTAGCGTGTTGGCAGTAGTAGTGTGCCCAATGTCGTGTGTTTGGCAGTGGGAGTGTGCAAGTGTCGTGCGTTGGCAGTGGAGTGTTTGCAGAGTGTAGCGTGTTGGCAGTGGAGTGTGCAAGTGTCGCGGTGTTGGCAGAGGGAGTGTGCAAGGTCGTGTGTTGGCAGTGGGTGGTGCAAGTTCGTGCTTTGGCATGGGAGTTATGCAAGTGTCGTGCGTTGGCAGTTGGATGTGCAAGTGTCGTGCGTTGGCAGTGGGAGTGTGCAAGTGTCGTTCGTAGCATTGGGAGTGGTGCAATGTAGCGAGTTGGCAGTCGGAGTGGTGCAGTGTCTGTGCTTGGCAGTGGGAGTGTTGCAAGTGTCGTGTGCCTTGAGCAGTGGGAGTGTGCAGTGTCGTGCGTTAGCAGTGGGAGTGTGTCAAAGTAGTAGAGTGTTGGCAAGTCGGAGTGTGCAAGTGTCGCACTTTGGCAGTGGGAGTGTGTCGAAGAGTCGTGCGTTGGCAGTGG
The DNA here is from genome assembly GCF_026875155.1 of Cherax quadricarinatus. Taxonomy (NCBI): domain Eukaryota; kingdom Metazoa; phylum Arthropoda; class Malacostraca; order Decapoda; family Parastacidae; genus Cherax; species Cherax quadricarinatus. Next base: position 2,961 of record NW_026474545.1, read on the forward strand.
GAGTGAGCAAGTGTCGCACGTTGGCAGTGGGAGTGTGGCAAAGGTCCGTGCGTTGGCAGTGGGAGGTGTGTCATGTGTCTTGCGTTGGCAGTGGAGGGTGCATTGTTCGTGTGTTTGGCAGTGTAGTGTGTGCCAGTGTCGTGTGATGGCAGTGGGAGTGGTGCAAGTGTCGCACGTTGGAGTGGGAGTATGCAATGGTCGTGCGTGGCGAGTGGGAGGGTGCAATGTGTCTTGCGTTGGCAGTGGGAGGGTGCATGTGGTTCTGGTTGGCAGTGGGAGGGTGCATGTTTCGTGGTGTTGGCAGTGGAGGGTGCATGTTCGGGCGTTTTGGGGCAGTGGGAGTGTGCATGTGTCGTGTGTTGGCAGTGGGAGGATACAATTGTTCGTCTTGGCAGTGGAGTGGTGCAATTGTCGTGTGTTGGCATGGGAGTGTGGCATGTGTCGTGTGTTGGCAGTGGATGGTGCAAGTGCCTGTGTTGGCAGTGGGGATGGTGCAGTTATGGGCGGGCGTTGGCAGTGGGAGGGTGCATGTATCGTGTGTTGGCATGGAAGTGTGCAAATTCATGCGTTGGCAGTGTGGAGTTGCAAGTGTCGTGCGTTGGCAGTGGGATGGTGTGCAAGTGGTCGCGCGTTGGCAGTGGGATGTTCAAGTGTCGTGCGTTGTGCAGTGGGAGTGTGCAAGTGTATCGTGTGTTGGCAGTGGGAGAGTGCCAGTGTCGCGTGTTGGGCAGATGGGAGGTGGCAAGTGTCGTTGTTGGCAGTGGGATGTGCAATGTCGTGCTTTGCAAAGTGGGGAGTGTGCAAGGTGACGTGCGTTTCAGTGGGAGTGTGCAATTGGGGGGTTTTCCCCCGTGCGTTGCAGTGGGAGTGTGCAAGTGTCGTGCGTTAGCCAGTGGGAGTGTGCAAGTGTAGCGTGTTGGCAGTCGGAGTGTGCAAGTGTCGCACGTTGGCAGTGGGAGAGTTCAAGTGTCCGTGCGTGGGCAGTGGGAGTGTGCAAGTGTCGCACGTTGGCAGTGGGAGTGTGCAATTCGTGCGTTGGCATGGAGGGTGCATGTGTCCGTGCGTTTGCATGGGAGGTTGCATGTGTCGTGTGTTGGCAGTGGGAGTGTCAAGTGTCGTGTTTGGAAGAGGGAAGTGTGCAAGTGTCAGCACGTTGGCAGATGGAGTGTGCAAGAGTCCGTGCTTGGCATGGGAGGGTGCATGAGTCGCGTTGGCAAGTGGGAGTGTGCATGTGTCGTGTGTTGGCAGTGGGAGGGTGCAGTGTCGTGTGTGGCATGGGAGGGTGCATGAGTCGTGTGTGTTGTCAGTGGGAGGGTGCATTGTCGGGCGTTGAGCTGGGAGTGTGCAATGGTTCGTGTGTTGGCAGTGGTGATACAATTGACGTGCGTTGGCATGGGGAGTGTGCAGTGTCGTGTGATGGCAGTGTCAGTGGGTGCATGTGTCGTGGTGTTGCAGTGGAGGTGCATGTGGCCGTGTTGTTGGCAGTGGTAGGGGTGCAAGTGTCTGGGCGTTGCGAAGAGGGAGGGTGCATGTATCGTGTGTTTGGCAGTGGAGTGTGGCAAATGTCGTGCGTTTGGCAGTGGAGTGGGCAAGTGTCGTGCGTTGGCAGTGGTAGTGTGCAAGTGTCGCGCGTTGGCAGTGGGAGTGTGCAGTGTCGTGGCGTTGGCAGTGAGTTGCAAGTGATCGCGCATTGCAGTGGGAGATGTGGTCAAGTGTCCGTGCGTTGGCAATGGGAAGGGTGCATGTGTCTTGTGTGGCAGAGGGAGGGTGCACGTGTCGTGTGGGGTTTGGCAAGGGGGATGGTGCATGTGTCGGGCGTTGGCAGTGGGAGGATACAAGTGTTGGCCATTGGCAGTTGGGAGCATGTGGCAAGTGTCGTGTGTTGCAGTGGGAGTGTGTATGTGACGTGTGTTGGCAGTGGGAGGGTGCTTGTGTCGTGTGTTGGCAGTGTGATGGGTGCATGTGTCGTGTGTTGCAGTGGAGGGGTGCAAGTCGGGCGTTTGGCAGTGGAGGGTGCATGTATGCGTTGTGACAGTGGGAGGGTGCAAGTAACGTGTGTTTGGCAGTGGGAGGGTGCATGTATCATGTGTTGGCAGTGGTGAAGGGGAGCAAAGTGTCGTGTGTTGGCAGTGGGAGGTGCATGTATCGTTTGTTGGCAGTGGGAGGGTGCAAGGTGTTCGTGCGTTGGCAAGTGGGAAACGGCACTGTCGTGTGTTGGCAAGTGGGATGGTGCAAGTATCGTGCGTGTTTGGCAAAGTGGGAGGTGCAAGTGTCGTGTGTTGGCAGTGGGAGTGTTGCAAGTGTTGTGTTGGCAGTGGGAGTGATCAAAGGTTGTGTGATGTGCAGAGGAAAGGGTGCAAGTGTCGTGTGTTGGCAGTGGAAGGGTGGCAAGTGTCGTGTGTTGGCGTGGAGGGTGCAAGAATCGTGTGTTGCCAGAGGGATGGTGCACGTAACGTGTGATGGCAGCGGGATGGTGCAAGTGTCGTGTTTGGCATTGGAGGGTGGCAAGTGTCGTGCATGGAGTGAGCAAGTGTTAGTGTGTTGGACAGTGGGAGGGTGTAAGTTTGTAGTGTATTGGCAGGTGGGAGGGGTAGCAAAGTGACATGCATTGGCAGTGGGAGTGTGCAAGTGTCGTGTGTTTGCATGGGAGGGGTTCAAGTGGTAGTGCGGTTGGCATGGAGGGTGCATAGTGACGGGCGTTTGCATGGAAGTGTGCATGTGTCGTGTAGTTGGCCAGTGGAGGGTGCAGTGTCGTGTGTTGCAGTGGAGGGTGCATGTGTCGTGGTGTTGGCAGTGGGAGGTGCAAGTGTAGTGTGTATTGGAATGGGAGTGTGCAAGTGTCGTGCATTGGCAGAGGGAGTTTGCAAGTGTCGTGTGTTGGCCAGTGGGAGTTTGCAAGTGTCGTGTGTTTAGGCAGTGGGGAGTGAGCAGTGTGCCGTGTGTGTGGCAGTGGGAGGGTCATGTGTCGTGGAGTTGGCAGTGGAGGGTGCATGTGTCGTGTGCTGCGGCAGTGGAGGTGCATGTGATCGTGTGCTGGCAGTGGGAGGTGCATGTGGTCGGGTCGGGTCATGGCAGTGGAGGGTGGCAAGTGTCGTGTGTTGGGCGAGTGGGCGGTGCAATAGTCCGTGCGTTGGCAGTGGGAGGTGAAAGAGTGTAGTTTGTTGGCATGGGAGGGTGCAAGTGTCGTGTGATTGGCTGTGGGAGGTGCAAGTTAGTGTATGGCAGTGGGAGGGTGCAAGTGAAGTGTGTTTGGCATTGGGAGGGTTGCAATTTGTATGTGGTTGCAGTGGGAGGGTGCAAGTGTCCGTGGTTTGGCAGTGGGAGGGTGCAAGTGTCCGTGAGTTGCAGTGGGAATGGTGCAAACGGTGGTCGTCTGTGATGTCAGTGGGAGGGGTGCAAGTGTCCCGTGTGTTGCGTTGGAGGGTGCCTTAGTGTCGTGTAATTGGCAGCTGGAAGCTGGGAATGACTACCAAGGAAGAGGTCCGTTAGATAAATTGTAGATTTAAAAGGACGTAGGTAAGTACTGTGTTTTCCGAACAGAGATTGTGTATGTCGTGGAACAAATCTTCCAAGTAGGGGATCAACGCTAGGACCAGGTAGCTTTACACAGTGATTGGGACAAATATAGAAGTAGAAAGGTGCTAGGTTTTGATTCGTGTCCATTGGGTACGGGTAAATTCCTTGGGTAGCTTTGGGTAAGGGTGGTTTTGATAAGGACCTGCCTTGTATGGGCCAGTAGGGCTTCTGGGGGTGGAAAAAATGGGTATAAAATACCTGAACACAACGAAAATAATAAACACATAGTTCAGTATAATGTATTGACAAATTTTCGCTCACACAGTGGCTTTTCAGTCCCAAACAGATCTACCGTGGTGGAAGGTACGCGAGTTATTTATAGTCAAGGTTTCAGAAATAGCTGGGTCAGTATAGAATGCGCATCTGATGATCAACCGATGGAGATTATAGTTAGTCTAAAATTGAAGAATTGAGACACTTATGCAACAATGGGAATCTTGATTGAAGAAACGTTTCGCCACACCAGTGGCTTCATCAGTTTTCCCAAAAAATACAACTAGAAATGGTTAAAGGAGAGTAAAGTTATGAGGTAATCAGTCCCTCAACCAGGAATCGATGTGTTTCAGGGTCCATCAACTCTGTAGGAAGTAGCAGCACAGGGCCAGAGAGGTGGCTTATATACTTGCGGTGAGTTATGAGTTGCTCAAGCATGGGGAGGCGGGATCAACAGTGGGACCTGCCACAAGTGTAAGTAGTCGTCGTCCAAAGTGGTTGGCAAGGCGTTGAAGTCTTGAATTTCAGTGACTTGAGAGAGGCACCCATTCAGTTCCACCCAACACTCTATTATGAAGGACCAGATGTCTATGGTGCATCCACAAAATAAGCAGACTCTTGGGCATTCAACTACCGGCCCAGCTCCAGCTGAGGTTACAATACCCTCAAGCCAGACGGATAATTGTCACACCTTCCGTCTTTATGCACTAAACTAAAATTAATGAATTCGGAGATAAACTCACGTCAGAAAATGCACAACAATTATTAAGTTACTTTATCCACAGTGGTACAGCCTCTCCTCAATTAACGAAGGAGTTATGTTCCTAAGACCACATTGGAAACGAATATGGTCCATGAACTGAGGAGCATACTTAAAAAAAAAATGGTAGTGGGTTTGTGACAACCATCTTTGATATGTTTTTAATGTCACTTTTGTACCATTTATACCATTTTCTGGTATATTTTTTAAATGTTATACATGTTAGTGTACTGTATATTGAATAAACAGAATAGTAGGAAATCAGCTCTTACATTATTTAGGGCATAAATACAGGCACGACTAGAGCCCGTTGCAAGTCCGAGTCATTTGTAAACGAATATGTCGCTAAGGTGAGGAGAGGCTGTACTCATTTGCTGTGATTACTTGGACATACGACGGGCTCCGGACCAGTATGCATACCAAACTAATGAATTAAGCTGATTTCCTCTATTCTTTTATTACAACTTACAGTACACTACTGCATAAACATTTAATAATATACGTACCAGAACTGTTAAAAATGGCGCGAAGGTGACATTAAAACATATCAAAGATGGAGTTGACAAACTCACTAACCATTATATATGCTCCGCACTTCACGACAAATTCGTTTACCAATGTGGTCTTAGAATGAACTCCGTTGTTAAGTTATGAAGGAGGCTGTATTAACCAACCATACTGGAAAAATACCCTGACATTTTATCACCACTGTAAAAAACACACAACCACAAACTTTTTACAAGCATACCTTGCTAAAAAATAAAAGTAATACTTTCTGTAAACTAAATCAAGTCTGCATAAGCAACCCACTTTTGATGTGAAATCATATTAAATTTTTTTTATTAACACATCGGCCATTCCATCAAGGCCCTGGTGGTGGCCTGAAAAAGAAAAACTTTCAACATTCGCTCCATTACTGTTTGCCAAGTCACACTTACACTACAGTTATTTAACACCCCTCCTTCAGAATGCAGTGTACTTCCTACCTCCAGGACTCCAATCTGCCTCCGTTTTCACTGAAGTGCCCCTCATAATATTAACCCTGCTCACACTCCAATAGCACGTCAAGTCCTAAAAACCATTTTGTCTCCATTCGCTCCTAACACGCTCACGGCATGCCTACTTTAGTCCAAGCCCCTCACACACAAAACCTTCCTTTACCCCTACCCTCCAACCTGTTATAAATTGTAACAGTAAATAGTTTCATTACCACACTAACCTTTAGCTGTCACATCTTTGTGACCCAGATCCCTGGACCCATATGCAACTCTCTAATCTTTTGGACTACCCATCAACACAAGGGTATTGGTGCATAATTAAAGATAACGTATTAAATTTTGCATAGAAGTTTTTTATAATGGCTGAGTACCAAGCATACTGTTTTTTTTTTTTTTTTCACCATCCACATTTACACGGTGGCCCTAAGCAGGGCAGTACAAAAGTGTCCTATACCCGGAGCTTAGGGGGTTTGCTATCTGATTTTGATGTGGAGGGCTGGGTGACTTATCTTGAAGCAGCATGTACTATTTGGGGCTGAGAGAATTTTGGGTGGGCTGAAGTGCCCCCAAAATTTGAACTGCCATGACCCTCTATCATAGTGCAAATCATAAAGCAACTTGGTCCCTTCCTGTTTTATTCTTTCCAACAGTCTATCATCTGTTCTGTCTAGCGTTATTAGTAATGGATTTCTAACTGGCTGTCTCCTGCTTGAATGCATTGATTCCATTACCCTATTTTATAATACAACAACTGGATATGGCAGAATTTTGAAAACACAGTAAACAACAGAAGTTAAATCAGAGGTTTATAAAATAGCTGCACAAACAGTGTCCAAATATCTTATCCTGCCAATTCATTAACAATATGAACAATTACACTACTCATACAATGCAAATCCAAAACCATCAAGACTGAAGATGAGTGCAATCATAATTGACCATATATGAAGCAAACATACTAGCGCCCCCCCCCCGTATAAACGCGTGAAAAACACTGACAACACTACTGACACTACCCAACATGCACACTTACACGTGCACTGTGTGGTGTGTGTTGTACTCACCTAGTTGTACTCACCTAGTTGATGTTTCGGGGGTCCGAGTCGAGCTCCTGCCCCGCCTCTTCACACTGATCGCTACTAGGTCCACTCTCCCTAAACCGTGAGCTTTATCATAACCTCAGGCTTAGAAGCTATGTAAGTGATCCAGCCTCCACTACAATCGCTTCCCAAACTATTCCACTTACTGACTACTCTGTGGCTGAAGAAATACTTCCTAACATCCCTGTGATTCATCTGTGTCTTCAACTTCCAACTGTGTCCCCTTGTTACTGTGTCCAATCTCTGGAACATCCTGTCTTTGTCCACCTTGTCAATTCCTCTCAGTATTTTGTATGTCGTTATCATGTCCCCCCTATCTCTCCTGTCCTCCAGTGTCGTCAGGTTGATTTCCCTTAACCTCTCCTCGTAGACATACCTCTTAGCTCTGGGACTAGTCTTGTTGCAAACTTTTGCACTTTCTCTAGTTTCTTTACGTGCTTGGCTAGGTGTGGGTTCCAAACTGTGCCGCATACTCCAATATGGGCCTAACGTACACGGTGTACAGGGTCCTGAACGATTCCTTATTAAGATGTCGGAATGCTGTTCTGAGGTTTGCTAGGCGCCCATATGCTGCAGCAGTTATTTGGTAGATGTGCGCTTCAGATGTCCTGGTGTTATACTCACCCCAAGATCTTTTTTCCTTGAGTGAGGTTTGTAGTCTCTGGCCCCCTAGACTGTACTCCGTCTGCGGTTTCCCTTCTTTGCCCTTCCCCAATCTTCATGACTTTGCACTTGGTGGGATTGAACTCCAGAGCCAATTGCTGGACCAGGTCTGCAGCCTGTCCAGATCCCTTTGTAGTCGCCTGGTCTTCGATCGAGTGAATTCTTCTCATCAACTTCATGTCATCTGCAAACAGGGACACCTCAGAGTCTATTCCTTCCATCATTTCGTTCACAAAACCAGAAACAGCACTGGTCCTATGACGACCTCTGTGGACCCGCTGGTCACAGGTGCCCACTCTGACACCTTCGCCACGTACCATGACTCGCTGCTGTCTTCCTGACATGTATTCCCTGATCCATTGTAGTGCCTTCCCTGTTATCCCTGCTTGGTCCTCCAGTTTTGCACCAATCTCTTGTGTGGAACTGTGTCAAACGCCTTCTTGCAGTCCAAGAATATGCAATCCACCCATCCCTCTCTCTCTCTTGTCTTACTGCTGTCACCATGTCAAAGAACTCCAGTAGGTTTTGTGACACAGGATTTCCCGTCCCTGAAACCATGTTGGCTGGGTGTTGATGAGATCATTCCTTTCTAGGTGTTCCACCACTCTTCTCCTGATAATCTTCTCCATGATTTTGCATACTAAAACATGTCAGTGACACTGGTCTGTAAATTTGATGCTTCATGTCTGTCTCCTTTTTTAAGATTGGGACTACATTTGCTGTCTTCCATGCCTCAGCAATCTCCCTGTTTCGATAGATGTATTTGAATATTGTGTTAGGTGGTAAAACATAGTGCCTCTGCTCCGTGTGTTGTGTACTCACCTATTTGTACTCGCCTATTTGTGGTTGCAGGGGGGCGAGTCACAGCTCCTGGCCCCCCC
>NW_026474546.1:0-11088 GCF_026875155.1 Cherax quadricarinatus
AAAACCCCTGGTCCACAACCCTTACCTTTCCAAAAGCCTCCTTGTTCATCTGCTATCCTATTCTCCGTCTTACTCTTAATTCTTTCAATAATAACTCTACCATACATTTTACCAGGTTTACTCAACAGACTTACCCCCCTATAATTTTTGCCCCTCTCCTTTGTCCCCTTTGCCTTTATACAAAGGAACTATGCATGCTCTCTGCCAATTCCTGGGTACCTCACCTCTTCCATACATTTATTAAATAATTGCACCAACCACCCCAAAACTATATCCCCACCTGTTTTTAAAACATTTCTATCTTTATCCCATCAACCCCGGCTGCCTTACCCCCTTTCATTTTACCTATTGCCTCACGAACTTCCCCCACACTAACAACTGGCTTTTCCTCACCCCTACAAGATGTTATTCCTCCTTGCCCTATACACGAAATCACAGCTTCCCTATCTTCATTAACATTTAAAAAATTCCTCAAATATTCCCTCCATCTTCCCAATACCTCTAACTCTCCATTTACTAACTCTCCTCTCCAAATTTTAACTGACAAATCCATTTGTTCTCTAGGCTTCCTTAACTTGTTAATCTCACTCCAAAACTTTTTCTTATTTCAACAAAATTTGTTGATAACATCTCACCCACTCTCTCATTTGCTCTCTTTTTACTTTGCTTCACCACTCTCTTAACCTCTCTCTTTTTTCTCCTATACTCTTCCCCCCTTTTGCATCACCCCTACTTGTAAAAACTTCTCATATGCTAATTTTTTTTCTCCCTTACTACTCTCTTTACATCATCATTCCCCCAAATCGCTCCTCTTCCTCCCCCACCCACTTCCTGTAACCACAAACTTCTGCTGAACACTCTAACACTACATTTTTAAACCTACCCCATACCTCTTCGACCCCATTGCCTATGCTCTCGTTAGCCCATCTATCCTCCAATAGCTGTTTATATCTTACCCTAAACTGCCTCCTCTTTTAGTTTTAAACCTTCACCTCTCTCTTCCCTGATGCTTCTATTCTCCTTGTATCCCAATCTACCATTTACTCTCAGTGTAGCTACAACTAGAAAGTGATCTGATATATCTGTGGCCCCTCTATAAACATGACATCCTGAAGTCTACTCAACAGTTTTTTTATCTACCAAAACATAATCCAACAAACTACTGTCATTTCGCCCTACATCATATTTGTTATACTTATTTATCCTCTTTTTCTTAAAATATGTATTACCTATAACTAAACCCCTTTCTATACAAAGTTCAATCAAAGGGCTCCCATTATCATTTACACTGCAAACCCCCAAAAAATTTCCTACCACACCCTCTCTAAAAGTTTCCCCCTACTTTAGCATTCAGGTCCCCTACCACAATTACTCTCTCACTTGGTTCAAAGGCTCCTATACATTCACTTAACATCTCCCAAAATCTCTCTCTAAACCTCTGCATTCCTCTCTTCTCCAGGGGCATACACACTTATTATGACCCACTTTTTGCATCCAACCTTTACTTTAATCCACATAATTCTTGAATTTACACATTCATATTCTCTTTTCTCCTTCCATAACTGATCCTTCAACATTACTGCTACCCCTTCCTTTGCTCTAACTCTCTCAGATACTCCAGATTTAATCCCATTTATTTCCCCCCACCGAAACTCCCCTACCCCCTTCAACTTTGTTTCGCTTAGGGCCTGGACATCCAACTTCTTTTCATTCATAACATCAATCATCTGTTTCTTGTCATCCGCACTACATCCACGCACATTCAAGCATCCCAGTTTTATAAAGTTTTTCTTCTTCTCTTTTTTAGTAAATGTCTACAGGAGAAGGGGTTACTAGCCCATTGCTCTCGGCATTTTAGTCGCCTCATATGACACGCATGGCTTACAGAGGAAAGATTCTTTTCCACTTCCCCATGGACAATAGAAGAAATAAAGAAGAACAAGAGCTATTTAGAAAAAGGAGAAAAACCTAGATGTATGTATTTATATATGCATGTGCGTGTCTGTGAAGTGTGACCAAAGTGTAAGTAGGAGTAGCAAGATATCCCTGTTATCTAGCGTGTTTATGAGACAGAAAAAGAAACCAGCAATCCTACCATCATGTAAAACAGTTACAGGTTTCTGTTTCACAGTCATCTGGCAGGACGGTAGTACTTCCCTGGGTGGTTCCTGTCTACCAACCTACTACCTACCTATTATTATTATTATTAACACACTGGCCGATTCCCACCTAGGCAGGGTGACCCGAAAAAGAAAAACTTTCACCATCATTCACTCCATCACTGTCTTGCCAGAAGGGTGCTTTACACTACAGTTTTTAATCCTTTGACTGTCGCAGCCGTATATATATGTCTTACAAGGAAACCGTGTTTGACGTCAGGGGGACCCCCAATACCGTTGGAATCACAAAACTTTAAAATTCCGCATACGTTTCTTTTTATCGTTTAAGATTTTGCCTCGCATACCCCCTAAAAAACCCGCTAAATTTGCTATTCGCCCGTGACGGGGTCTATGTGCGGCCTGGCCGCCTAACAAAATTCCCGCCAGTGGATTTTTTCCAGCCAGCCTCGGGGAAAACACCAAGTTTAAACCAATCGGAACTTTTTCGTATTTTTTTACATGCTTTTGGTGATTTTATCGGGCAAAAAAAAGGGGACCAGGGGCCCCAAAAAAGCTTCTAGTGCCAACCTAAAAGGAAAAAGGGGGTGAAAATTTACTGTAGAGATGAAAAATGAGATCTTTTGTAAGTATAAAGTGGAGTGCGTGTCTCCGAGCTGGAAGGTTTATAGAAAACCCCCCAATAAAACCATCGCTTTTTTTGTGCCCAAAGGAAAAACGGCAATAAAGGAAAGTGTTCTTCCCAAAAGGTTTTCAACTGTGTTTTCAAAAACCCAGAGATCGAATTGAGGGAAGATGTTGGAGATTTCTTATTGGTGTGGAAAAATTGAAAAACAGAAAAGCAGAGATGCATCCTAAAGTGATCATAAGTGAAAAGGCTAGGAAGTTGCAGGGAGGATTTAATTAAAAAAATGCCTGAACTAGTGATGATGTGAGTAAATTTTAAGGCCAGAAAAAGGTTTGGTTTTGAGAGTTTTAAAGGGAAGGGCGTAGTAGCATAATAGTGTGATAAGGCATGGTGAGGCTGCCATTTTGGCCCACGAAGCGGGCGGGAAAAATATTTTGCAGGAATTCAAGGAGAAATTTGACATTTGGAAGGACTAAAACCTGAAAAAAGGTTTTTAAAATTGTGATAAAAACGGCCTGTTTTGGGGGAAAAAATTCCCGAGCAGGCCCTACATTACTCGGGGGAAAAAGGGGCACCCCCCAGGAAAAGCTATAAAAGACAGGCTTTACTCTGTTGATGTGTGCCAATGTAGTGGTGATTGAAAATTTGAAGCCTTTTAGTGTATCCTCTAAAAACTCCTAGAGGTTCAGGCAAAAAAAATATCCTCAAGGTAATTTGTTTGTGCTGTGGGGGGAAACAGAAAAAGGCATGGGTCACTAGGGATTTTTTCTAGGGATTTGGCTACCCCAAAGCATTTCCCCCCAATGTAAAAAATTATTTTAATTGAAAAAAAATTAGCCCCTTAAGTCCCTTCCTGGGGTTAGACAACCCCCCGGGTCTTCCTACGACGTGGCCCAGAGCGACTTTTGGGGACATGGTTCAAAAAGATAAAGTTTTGGCCCCCTAATACCACTCCTTCCAGACCCCTTTGGACCAGCGGGTTTATTGAAAAACTTAAAAAAACTGTAACAAAAGCTTTTGGAAAATTAAATGGTAAAAAATACCGACACAATGGCAAAAATAAACACAAATGCAGTATAATGTGACCCTTTATTGACTACGTTTCGCCCCCCACAGGGGGCTTTTTCAAGTCAAAAACAAAAACTACCTGGGGGGGAAAGGGAAACGCGAGTATTTATAGTCCGGCTGAGGTCGGGTGAAGAATGCTGCATTGTTGATGTACCGATTTGGGTTGTAGAGTCAAAAAAACTTGGGTAGTTGGAAAGGGGGATTTTGGAAAAGTTTGTGAGCAAAACCTTCTACAGTGTTCTTATGGGGGTTTTTTTTAAGGCGAATGAAAAATTTTCTGGCAAGTGGTTCAGCTATGTTATAGAACCCAAACTATTTGGTTGAAGTTTTTGGTTTACAAAAAAAGTTTTAAATTCCCAGGATTCTTCGGTATTGGGTGTTGTCTTCTTGGCGTAAGTCTTGAGTTTCTGTGTTTTTTCAAGTGGTTGTGTGAATTTACGGTGTTGTACGCAGAAATTCCCTTGTTTTTTCGTCAGACCTGCTTGCGTATTGGTGTTCGGGAATTTTAGTGTTTGGAGGTCCCTTGATGTTTCGCCCACGTAAAAAATTTTTGCAGTCATTAAAAGGGGATTATGTATCCCCCTGCAGAGGATTGAGGTTTGCCCTTGGGGCCAAACTATTTGGGTGATGCCCTTTGGATGGTCTTTGGTTGGGGGGGAAAAGATTTTTGGGAAATGATGTTTTGGAAAAGTTGTTGGAAAAAGTTTGGGCAATGGAGTTGGGGGGAAGGGACTATGTATCTCTTCTCGGCAGTGTCTTCTCTGGGTGTTTTAAAGATTTTTTAATGTTTTGTCTGCAGTCTCTGTTTGAAGTGCGAGGATAGTGGATTTTGGGAAAAAAAAAATACCTTTTCAATTATAGTGTTTTTTTTCCTAAAGGGAACTCGTTGCTGAAGATTCTGAGTGCCGCAGGAAAAAGGGCCTTAATTACCCCCACGTTTGGTTTTGGGTCGTGGTGAGAGTAAAAGGGTGGAGAAGATCTTTTTGGTTTGGGGGGTTTTTCGATGATTTTAAAAACAAATTTTTCGTGGTCAGCTTTGCAGAGTAGAACATAAGGGAAAAGGAAAAGATTTGTTGTCGCCCTCTTCTTCAAGTGTGAACTGGATTGAAGGTTTCGACCGGGTTGAGCTTGTCTTGGAGAGCTTAAACGTTGAAGCGTTTAGGAGTTATGAGGAATGTCGTAAAACAAAAACGGAGCCGGGGTGACAGACAAAGGGAATAATGGGGGAAAGGAAACGTTGGGTTTTCTAGATTTTCCCATGTATAGGTTCGCTAGGACGGGCACTGAGGGGCGAACCCATGGGTAGCCCAAAAGTCTGCTGAAAGAGGTGATTTTAAAAAAGAGAAACACGTAAAGCCAACACTTTAGTTAAACCCAGGTCGATGAAGTCGCTGGGGGGAAGGGGAAAGATCAAGTAAATCGTCAATTTTTTTGCGAAAGGGAAAAACCCGAGGTTTTTTATAGGTATTTTTAGTAAATGGGGAAGTCACGTCAAGGCGGGAAAGTTTTTTGGGTTCCGGGAAGTTGATGTTGCGAATGCGTTTGAAAAGATAAATGGTGTTTGAGATGTGCTGGACTGAAAGTCCCCAAGATTTTCGGGGGGTTTTTGGGGGAGAATTCCGAGAGCTTGTGGGGAGCACTGCCTATTCCCGAGGAATGGGCCTCGGGTGGGTTACCAGGCTTGTGAGTCTTTGGGCCGTACATTTGGGCGGGTCGGGGGTTGGGCTGGGAAATGGTGTGCAGAATTTTCCCTTCCCCTTGTTCTGGATCCTCGGGAATGCGGCGGCCCTTTGAAAAAAAATTTTTTAGAAAAGGTTGTCCATTTGGGTTTAGTTGTGAGAGGTTTGTAGGTATCTGGGTCTTTAAAGTAGTTTGGGAGCATTTTGTTCTGTAATCGTCAGTGTTCATGATGACAACACCACCCCCTTTTACCCAGCGGTGGGGGACCCTGATGGTCGTGTCTTCTGCAAAAACCTTTGAGTGTTTGATGTAACGTGGGGGTATGACTGGGAGTTTGCGGTTGAGTGGTGCTGAGTGATGCCTTGAAGATACCCTTTTTTGGAAGTCGGAGTTTTGTGTCTGTAGTTTTTGCGTGAAATTGAGGTCTTGTTTTGGTTTCGTAACCCTGTTGCGGGAAATTTTAGGGGCCCAAGCTGAGGGCTTCGTTTCTGTGGGGTTTACAGTGGACGAGATGAAAGATTTTGAATTAAAATTTTAGGGCTTCCCAAACTTTTCCAAATTTCTTTTTATCGCAGGGGTTTGTAAATTTCCTAGTTTAAATTGATCTTCTGTTGAAACATTCGCTGTGGTAACTCTCTGGAATTTATTTCGGCGGTGCGTCTGTTCATTTTTTCCCCGGAGTGTTGTGCCCCAAAAAACTTTGGCCCCAACAATCCGGGGGGGGCAACATGGAAAAAGACGCAAACCCCCGAAATCTTTTGCAGCCCGAGTTACCAAGCGGGAAAGTTTTAACGAAGATCGAATTACTAGGGAAAATACAAAAATCTGCGTTTAAAAGTAATTGGGAAAAAATTTAGGGAAAACCTGAAAAATTTTTCAAAATTTTCTTTTCGTCCCCCTGTCAACCCAGAAACTGAAGCCCTTTTTTGCTTTGGCCTCAAATTTGCAACAGGAATTACAAACCAAAACAAGGGCCTCAATTTCATCGCCAAAAAATACAGACAAATGACTCCCACTTCCAAAAGGTATCCAAAGGGGGAAACATCTCAGGGGAGCCATCTCAACACGAGTCCCCAGTAATTACCCCCAAGTTACATCAATGCACTCAAAAAGGTTTTTGCAGAAAGACCGACCATCAGGGTCAAACCCCCGCTGATTAAAAGGGGGTGGGTTGTCATCATGAAAAACTGACGTTCAGGAACAAAATGCTCAATCTACTTAAATGACCCCGTACCCACAAAACCCCACACAACCCCAAACCAAGTGGACAACCTTTTCTAAAATTTTTTTTAAAGGGGCTCGCCCCCATTTTTGAGGAGTCAGAACAAGGGGAAAAAACTTTGCAACCTGCCCAGGAACCCAGACCTGCCAGAATGTCGGCCTGCCAAAAAACTCAAGGCCCGGTATCCCACTGAGGGGCCCCTATCCTGGGAATTTGGCAGTGCTCCCCCCAAGGGTCTCAGGAATTCCGCCCAAAAAACCCCTCGAAAACTCTTTGGGCACTAAACAGCCGCACATTCAAAATTTTAGGTGATCTTCTCAAAGCATTCGCAAAATCAAAATCAGGAACAAGAAAATTTCCCGCCCTTTACGTGACTTCCCTATTCAAAAAGTACCTACTAAAAAGCCTCGATCTCTTGCGCAAGAAAATTTACCCATTCACTTGATTTTTCCCATTCCAGCCCGACTTCTCGACTGGTTGAACTTGTGTTGGTTTTTCGTGTTTCTCTTTTGAAAATCACCTCTTTCAGCAGACTTTTGGGGCTCCCATGGGTTTCGCCACTCAGTGGCAGTCCTAGCGAACCTATACATGGAAAAATCTAGAAAGGAAAAGTTTCTCCCCAAATTTTCTTCGTCTGTCACTGGCCGTTATGTTTTCGACATTCTCCCCATAACTCCTAAAAAAGCTTCAAAAGTTTTAAAAACTCTCCAAGACAAGCTAACCAGGTTTGAGCCTTTAATCCCGTTACACTTGAAGAAGAGGTCCCACAAAAACTCTTATTTCCTTGGGTGTTCTATTCTGCAAAGCTGGGCCCCGAACTTTCGTTTTTAAAGTCTATCCGGGAAAACCCCCCCAACCCAAAAAGATTTTTCTCCACTTTACTCTCACCACGACACCAAAACCAAACGGGTGTTAAATTTAGGCTTCTTTCCCGCGTGCAAATCAGAATCTGCAGCAAGAGTTCCTTTAGGAAAAAAATGCACATAAATTTAACAGGTATTTTCCAAAAAACCAATTTCCCCGGACTTCATCAGAGACTGCAGACGACGAGCAATTTAAAAAATCTTCAAAAACACCCAGAGGGAAGGGGCCCGCGAGAAAGATTTCTTTGTCCTTCCCACCAACTCCATTCCAAACAGTTTTTCCCAAAATCTTTGCCAAAACATTACAAGTATCTTCCACAAAAACCCCGACCAAACAAGGACATTTCCCGTAGTAGGCGGGGCAAGCCTCAATCCCCTTTCAGGGGTAACTTTAACCCCTTTTAAAGACTTTCCAAAAAAGTTATACGTGGGCGAAACATCAGGGACCTCCAAACACGATTTTAGAAAACCAATACCAAGCAGGTCTGCGACACAAGGGAAAGCTTTCGTTCCCAAAACCGTAATTCACACAAAAACTTGATAAACTACAGAAAAATCAAGATTTTTTGCCCCCAGAAAACAACACCCCAAAACCGAAGAATCCTGGAATCATCACTTATTTCTGTATCCCACAACTTCAAACCCGAATTTTTGGGGGTTTTATTTAAAATTTGAACCATTGCCCAAAAAACTTCCCTTTATTTGCTATCCCACATAAGAAAAAAATGAGAAGGTTCTGCTCACAAACTTTTCCGTCTCCTTTCCAAGTACCCCCAAATTTTTTTTTTCTCTACAAAACCCCAAATCCCAAAATTTAACAGATTTCAGCATTTTTTCACTGGGCCCCAGGGGCTATTAAAAACTCGCGTTCCCTTCCCCCCCAGGTAGTTTGTTTGTTTTAAAATTGGAAAAAAACCCCCCTGTGTGGGGGAAAAAGTAATCAATAAAAGGGCAATTTTTACTGCATTTTTTGTTTTTATTTCCCCACAAAAACTTGTTTGAAAAGGGGCTTTTTTAGTGACCTCCCGAAGTCGTTGACTCTAAAGGGGGTTTGGAGAGATCCTTTAATATCCTCAATTGTGTAAACCTTTTGGTAAGGTTGGGAGGGAGTTTACTAAGAGGACCCGAACTATGCTTGGGAAAAAACTGTGGCCCGGGAAAGTGTTGGGCCCAAAAGGGGTTTTTTTAAAAATTTGAGGCTAACCCCGGGAATCCTATTTCCAGTTGGGAATTCCATTGTGGCATTGGGAAAGTCCCTTTGGGGTTTGGGGTTTTGTGGGGGTGATGTGGAGATTTTGGGGGAGGAGGAAAATGAAGAACTAACCACTGAAAGAGCCCCCTAGTCATTTGAACAGCAAAAGGGGGGGACCCGAGGGAAAAATGCTTCGGAGGAGGGGAGAGAGGGAAATTTAAGGAAATTGGGTACTACCCAAAAATTAAGGAAAAAAGTGTGGGGAAAGTGGGTTAAAATGAAACATTTTTTTTATTTAAATTTTCCCCCCACACAGCTATTGAAGCTGTGGGTGAATATTTCACTGACACTGTTGTGAACCACTTTAGGAAAAATCATAAAGGAAAAGGGAGGTACAGGTACTAAGGGCAAAATATGTTGTGCGACAAAGTCCCGTGACTCTGAAGCTGGTTTCCCAGTTGGGTTTAAAAAAAAGAAGGGAAGTAACCCCCGGAAAAAGGACTTGCCACTCAAGGGCCTAATGGAAGGGGATTCCCCCCTTTTAAAAACTAAGACTCTCCCCTCCCCATTTCCCCCAATTCCCTCCCAGACTTCAATAAAGGGAAGTTTTTTTTCATGTAAAAACCCGTTTTTCCCTGGGCTTTTTCAGTTTGTGTGTATTAAAATTTGTATTTTATGTGATAAAATTTTTTTTTTTTTTATTTCTTGTGGTGTCTTGCTGGATTAAATTTTATTTCCATTTTTTTCTTATGGGGAAAAATTTTTTCGCATAAATATAATTTTGGCCCTAACAATTTAGCTTCAGGAACGGATTAATATCGTTTTTGCTGGGGTCCAAAGGGATATATATCATAAATTTTAGCGGGTTCAAATCAAGCGGAGAAAAAGTGGTAGGTCACATGTGAAAAAAAAAAAGGGTTTTGGGTGGTCAGTGTGCACCCCTATAAAAAAAATCCCGGAGCATGCCCGTGCATGAGAAAAAAAAAAAAATCCCTCCCTTTTTTTAATTAAAAAAGCCGAATTTGTGATTATTTTCGTATAGATTTTTGGTTTTTATTCTCGTTTTCTTTGGTTTTATTTGAAAAAATGGAAAATTTATTATAGAAATAGAGGTGATATTGATGGATTTTTTTTATAAAAAGAACCTGGAAATGGAGCTCAAAGTAAGGGAAATGTTTGATTTTTGCCGATGTTCAAAAGTAAACAAATAATGTCATTGTCCAATAAATGTCCAACTAGCCATTCTAATATGCAGTCATGAATGGGTTGATGTTATATACACAATTATTACAATATTGCAGTAGTCTGCATAACAGTAAATCTTCTATTTTTTGTTTGAATAAAAATTCAAAATAGAAAGCAAGAGTAATATCATTGGGGCTTGGAGATGTGACTGATGAACAAAGAAAATGTTATTTTAGAGCCTGGAATGTCTGCATTGTTCATTCTGGACCCTGTTTTGAAATTGTCGTACGTTTTAATTTTCGTGAAATTGGCCAAATTGCAAATTTCTGACCACGTTATTGGGTAGTTGAAATTGGTAAATGAGCAGTTTCTTGTACTCAATCGATAGAAAAAATGGAGTTATAAAGAAATAGCCATGAGTTTGGTCGACTGGAATAATGGAATTAGCCGAAAATAGGGCTCAAAGTGGCTGAAATCGCCGATTTGTAAATATCGCTGAGGTCGCTAATTTCGCGAAAGCGTAATTTCGTCAGTTTTCCATCAAGTTTCGTTTTTTTGGTGTCATTACAATCGGGAAAAGATTCTCCATCATTTCATAAGAATTTTTTTTTTTTTTTAAATTTTGCAACACCAGAAGACACCTCAGGATTGGGGGTTGCGACAGTCAAGGGGTTAAAATGCAACATTAACACCTCTCGTTCAGAGTGCAGGCACTGTACTTCCCATCTCCAGGACTCAAGTCCTGCCTGCCGGTTTCCCTGAATCCCTTCATAAATGTTACTTTTCTCACACTCCAACAGCACGTCAAGTATTAAAAACCATTTGCCTCCATTCACTCCTATCAAACATGCTCACACATGCCCGCTGGAAGTCCAAGCCCCTCACACATGAAACCTCCTTTACCCCCTCCCTCCAACCTTTCCTAGGCCAACCCCTACCCTGCCTTCCTTCCACTACTGACTGATATACTCTTGAAGTCATTCTGTCTTGCTCCATTCTCTCTACATGTCCAAACCACCTCAACAACCCTTCCTCAGCCCTCTCGACAACAGTTTTGGTAATCCCGCACCTCCTCATAGCTTCCAAACTTCGAAAACTCTGATTATATTCACACCCACATTGCTCCCCCCCCC